>PVLD010026537.1:0-22059 GCA_004027595.1 Dinomys branickii | reverse complement strand
TATTAGTTTATTTACATGTTCTATGCTGAAAAGTACCCCAGGGCCAGAATAAAGGTTCTGTAGAGTTAATTCCACACTGGAGTTCAGAGCATAAATCATTTGTGCCTGATGTCTTAGTTACTTTTCTCATTGCTGAGAAAAAATATCCAACACCCAAATTTAAAGGAGAAAAGGTTTATTCAGATTGCAGTTTATAAAGGTTTTAGTCTCTAATCATCAGCTGGCTCCAAGGCAGGGTGGCACATGGCAGAGAAACATTGCAGAGGAGAGCCAGTTCATGGTGAACAGAAGGTAGCAAAATGCAAGGGTGACCACAGCTCTTTCTGTTACACCTTCTGTCTCATCTAGGCTACTTAGGATGGGCAGCACTCACACCCGCAATCCTAGTGCCCCCGAGCCTAGCACTGCACCATGAATCAATTCCAGCATCACACACCTCTGAAAAAGGCCCCCCTCTGACTGCAGGAGGCTTTGGGGAGACATCTAAACACAAGGCTTAACACCTGGATAATTAGGGACTGGCCACAGTAAAAAAAAGAGGTGAAAGAAACCAGGAAGAGCTTTATTAGGAACCCTGATGCAATGAAGTTAACTTCACCCTTCCACCCAGGAGATTCCATAATAGATGCCAGGCGTTTTTGTGACTGAATTTTTTATCAATGGCCAATATTCAAACCTCACCAACGCTGACATAATGAGACCTAACCTCAGAGTAGGCTCTGAACAATGAAAGTATGCTTTTAATGAGCCATTTTCTGGCTGATAATGGTGACCTTGAGGGTCCACAGATTTTCTGCTTGCTGGAGAGAGGACTGTGTACCTGAATGAATAGAGAGTGAAGACCTAGTCAGCCCAGGGATGTTAGGTAGGCAGCCTCAGAGGGTGAGGAGGCGCGCTGAACAAAAAAAATCAGCAATTTTCTTAGATTAGTAGTGGTTGTTGTTATAGTGCTGATTTGTCCGTGTGAAATAGTGATTTTGAAAAATATTCTGAAGAGCCGCCCATTTTAAAATTATAGCTGAGCATCAGTTGATTGACTCCAGCAGATGCTTCTGTGTATTGTAAAGCTAAGCAAGCTGCATGTTAGAGGTGAATGCACCCCCTGCAAGGTGCTTCACCCCTGTGCCTCTGTTGCTCCACCAGTAACACAGAAGAAGTAATCGTAACACCTCACAGAGTTCTGAGGGGCAAACAGGCATACTCAGAGCCCTGCCTGCCGTGCAGCAAGTACTTTGTACGGGCTTCACTGTAACGAGTGGTGACTACTGGGAATTCCCAATACAAAATGGTTCGGAGGCGCCATTATTTTGATTTTTTTTTTTTTAATGTACTGGTGGATGAAGCTAGAGTCTTTGCACTGAGCTCTATTGCCAGCCCCTTTTTTTGGTTTGTTTTTGTTTTTTTTTATTTTGAGGCAGCGTTCCCCTTAGCTTCCAGGTGGCCCCGGCTACGCATAAACTTGCTATCCTCGTGATTGCTGGGATTACAGGTGCATGCTAGGATACCTGCCTGTTTTTGAAATCGTTTTTTCAATCAGCACATGTTTGCAGTACCTGAAGTTTACATTCATCCTGGGGAGTAGGTACATGTTCTTCGTGTATCTTTATCCTTCTCCTGTGCTCTTTCCCTTCTCTGTCACTAGATCCCCTTTCCCCGTTTTCATTACTATTATTTTTTTAATTCATATTTGCAATGTAACATGTTTACATTCATTGTGGGTATTTGGGACACATACATGGACGTATCTTAAATTTTCCTACGCCCTCCCCTTGGTCTCTTGGACCCCTTCCATTTGCAGAAGATCTCTCTTCGTGGTTCCTTATATCAGGTCTTTTATTTTGCTCTTTATCTGTACTGTGCATTACTAAAATGAGAGAAACCATATGGCATTCAAGCTTGTGTGTCTGATTTGTTTCATTCTACATTTGTTTTTTTGTTGTTGTTTTTTTTTTTTTTTCCAGGACCGGGGATCGAACTCAGGGCCCTAGTGCTCAGCGGCAAGCACTTAGCCCACTGAGCTGTACCTCCAGCCCCTACATTTGTTTTTAAATCTCACTATCAGAAGTCCCAGCACATCTGTGCTCTGAAACCTGGTCTTGGACCATTTATCTCAGTGATGGTGTCTTTGTATGAGAAAGCCAGTTCTTAAATGGGGCAAGGGCGTCATATTCAGGAACACCCCATTACGATTTGTGTCTAGCTGTCCCTCTAAAGTCTCATGCAGTCATGAGCGGTAGGCTTTTCAGAGGTGGTTGCATCTAGACTTTGTGATTGATTTACGATCAGTCCATTGCTGGGATTAAGGGTGTGAATGCTGCACCCGCCCTAGAGAGGGTAGCCTGCATGCACATAAGGGACAGAAAAAGTCTCACCTTTTTGCTCATTGCTTTTGCTGTTTTCCACCCACCATGAACTGTTTCTCTGCCATGTGCCACACTCTGTCTTGAAACTTCTACAAACTATAAGCTAAATTAACCTTTCCTCCCTTAACTTGTGGGTGTTGGGCATTTTATCTCAACAAGGAGAAAAGTAACTAAGACAACCTCCATCAACATGATCCTGTAACTATATACAGCTGCTCCAGCAACTCCTGTTAAGGTGGAGATGTTCGGGTGTGCTGTGGAGCTCTAACAATAATGGCACAAGGTCCAGGAAGCTCACTGCACTCTAGGCTCGGTGGGTAGCTCTTCCACGGGTTATGTCATCTTCATTTATGACCATGAACATTGAGTCTTAGAAGAACCAAGCAAGAATATTGCACACACTAAAGCACCTGGTGGCAAAGGCAGAGTTCAGTCCTGTTTGGTTAGACTCCAGAATCCATCACCTCACTTGCTCTGTCCCTAACCACATTCACAGAGCGTTCTTCTCCCACCCCTTCCTGTTATTGGGAGTCCCTGACACTACCACTGTATCCTACCTGTGGAATCCCTCCCCTATGCACACTTAGCCTCTGGGAGCTGGAGCTTTTCGCTGAGCTTCCAAACTGGTTGGCTGTGTTTGCTTTGATGCCAGCACTGAGTTTCTATCTCTGTGTGTGGTTGCTGTTTTGCAGTTGAATTGGAACGCTTAGGTGTAAAGTATTAGACATTAGATTTGGGGAAATTTTATTTGTTAGCACTATGGAGATTTTTAAGGGCCAGCTGGCTTATTTTTCCAGCATCTTTTCACGTGGCAAATAATAGGAGTATTTTTGGAGATGAAGAAACGCAGAAGCTAGAGCATCCTGTCCAGACCAAGGAAAGAAAGATTTATTTTTTCTCCCTGTCTCAGATCAGAGAGAAATCCAAGCCCATTCCTGCCTCCAGATTTTCATGTTATCTTCTTCCGCTCTGCCCAGTTTAAATGAAGCACAGACCTTACCCGGGTGTTTAAGATGGGCCTCTTGCTTCCTGAAGACCCTGGCTGTTATGATTTGTGTCTAGCTGTCTCCCCAAAGCCCTATGCAGTCATGAAAAGTGGCCTTTTCCAAGGTGGCCGAGTCTAGAGTTTGTGATTGATTCATGGTCCAATGCTGAGATTAGGGGAGGAGTAGCTACACCTCCCAGGATGGGTAGCCTGCATACAATGTAAGGGACAGAAGGAGGCTTGTCCTCTTTTTCTCTTGTTGCTTTTGCTGTCTTCTGCCACCATGAAATGTTGCACCTCTGCCAAGACACCCTGCCTGGGAGCCAGCTGATTATGGACTAAAACCTCTACACACTGTGGGCTAAATAAACCTTTTCCTCTTTAACTTTGGGGATCAGGAGTTTTGTCTCAGCAATGAGAAAAGTAACTAAGATACTGGCTCATTTTCTTCCCTTGTCTATGAGGCAGGAGTTGGGCTCTTTTCTAAGGATCATCCTCAACTCTTCCTTCTGATCTTTTCCATCCTCTGAAAAATCACCTACCTCACTCCACTACCCAATTTTCCTTTGGCATCAGTTTCCTCCTCTTTGCAGAGCCTCCTAATCCTGTTCTCCTTAAGGACACCTCAGAATAAAATCCATGGCAGACCCCAGTGATTTCTTTGCCATTGTTTGGCACCTCCCTGTGTTCTTCTTGGGCGTCAAGGACTGAATCATTTTGCAACTCTCTCTGGAGTAACGTTCATTATTTTTTATAGAGACTGATTCATATTTACTGTTCCATGGGCCACTCTGAGTTTCTAGAAACCTCACTGAAAACATACATTCCCTAAAGATATTTTTCTCCCTTGGCACATCAAGCCACCAGATGGCAATAAGACACATTGTCCTTGTCACAACACACATTTACCATATTTGGAGACTCTTGTGATTTTGCCTGATGGGTAATTTCATCGTTTTTGTTTCTTTGTGTGATAATTTGAAGAATCCCAGAGTTGTCCCAAGAGGTTGGCACAGTCTGTATCTCTCTCAGGCCCCATGGACTGTATTTGTGGGATGGATGGGTAAGCCCAAGAGAGGCTGCACTTTACCAGGTTTAGCAAGACATGTGGGAGATTCCTGAGGAGTTCCTTCCTTGGGGACGTGTCATTGTCATGAACTCGGAAATCAACTACCTTCCAGTACCATTTTGCTAATTAAGAGTTAGGGGTAGAGTTGGATCCATCCACACATCTGAAGCACTCACAGTACCATTTCTGTCCTCCATGCCTTTGTCTTCTAATTCTCCAGGCTCCTTCTAGCTCCTGGCTTTTTTGGACTTTGCTTCTCTTGAGCTCGTTATGAAAGGAGCCACCATCCTTCAGCCTTACTAGAGACATGATGTCTTCTCATCCCACCTCCAGGGATGTAGCCCTCCCTTTATTACTGTGTAGCCCTTCCCTGAAAATTTAGGATATAAGAGGCAAAAGGGGATACCATATTCTCATATATAGGATAAAACAATGGCAAAAAATCTACATTTGAGCAGCACAAGTACTTATATAGTTTGCGGGGATACGCCAGGTAGGCAAATTAAATCCCTCCCACCTCATGGTCCTGTGTGGTGTCATGGAAGGTGTGGGTATACCTCAAAATCCACTGCCTTCCAAAATCAAGGAAATTAGTGTTTTTCTTCTTGCCATTTGCCTTGAAGGCCATTGGACCCAACACTAAAAAGACAAGGGCAGGCAGCAATTTATGTTTGAACCAGGAACAAGGGGTACATTTATTTTGTAGCATCTGCATCTCCAAGGAAAAGAATCTGAGTTAAAACAATGACTAAGACAGCAGAGACCTAATAATAATAATAATAATAATAAGGGAAAGTCCAGCAAAGACTTTGTGCCTGTTTACGAGGCCCCAGGATGCTACATGTCGCTGTCCAGGCCTTGGCAAGAGCAGGGGCCAAGAAGTTTGCTGTGGAGACGAGGAGCTCTCCGGAGACCTGGGCAGGCCAGGAGTGCAGGGGGCTGGAGGCCAAGTCCCGGTCCAGGATGTGTCTTGAGTGTCTGCCTCCACTGATGGCCGTGACCCCTATGACCTTGACCACACCGCCTTCCCTGAGTTTCAAGCCCTTTGCTTGAAAAGTGATACGATTCAGTCAGAAGAGTTGTCAGCACCTCTGGTGCCCACCAACCTCTTTATGTCATAAATGTTCTTATGCTATAAGGAAAAATATTTCTTTATTCTCCTGAAGTAAAATCTACATATTAAATAAGCCATCTATAGATATACATTTAAAAAGACAGTATACTGCCCTAAATACAGAGAAGAAATAGCAGACAACATTTTATAATAAATTAAGGATTGTTTGTGTTTAATTTTTAAATTTTCTGAGATAGGGTCTCACTGAGTTGTCCAACCTGACCTTGAACTTGCAATCCTTCTGCCTCAGCCTCCTGCGCTGATAAAAGGTGTGGGCCACTGCACCTATGTATCTTAACACTTCATCTGAATAAAGCAGTCAGATGCTGGTACCTCTAGGTAGTGTGATATAGATGTGCTGGCCACATACCACTGCATGACTGTCCAGGATGAGATTCATCTGGAATGATGAGCACCTCTTGGTTATTCTTAAAGTGTGCCCAAGTCCCTTTTATATAAAGTCCCTTTTATGTGTATATATAAGTCCATTTTATATAATGGCATAGTATTTACCTATAACTTACACAATCTTCCTATGTACTTTGCATGTATGTGTACACATACATGTTCATGCATGTGTTTATAATACTGGTAGTTGAATCCAGGGTCTTCACACTAAGCTACATCCTCGTCCCTTTTTTTGAATTATTTTTTGAGACAGGGTCTTGCTAAGTCACTGAGTTGCCCAGGCTGGACTCAATTTTGTAATCTTCCTGCCTCAGCCTCCCAGAGTGTTGGGATTACAAGCCCCCACTACCATGCCTGTTTTCTTCCGTATGCTTTAATCATCCCTGGATTACTCGTAATACCTAAACCCAAATGCGATGTAAATGGTTGTTACCCTGTATGGTTTGGGGTACAAGCTCAAGAAAATCTGCATGCTTAGTGCAGACACAATTGTTTTTCTGAATATTTATTATCTGAGATTGATTCAACCCAGGAATATGGAGAACCAACTATAAATATTGAACACTTTCTCAGTTTATATGGCAGTTGCATTCTGGAAATTCCAGTGTGTATTAGAATTGTGCAAAAGAAGTATGTTTATTTGTAAAAAAAAAAAAAAAGCAAAAAACACAAAATAGGCTCACATAAATGCAGATAGGCTTTCTGTATATTTAAATGTCCATCAAGACATCTGAAAGTCATTCAGACACAAGATAATTCTTTAATGTGCTAGATGTCCAGCAGCCCTGGGTCCTGCGTACTAAATGTCCAAACATTTTGACCACCACACCACCTGCCAAACAAGTATCCTAAATGTGCTGGGGAGCAGCACTGTCCTTACTAAGAACTCTGCATCACCAATAAACTGAGAGGTGTGCAAAGGCACACCTGGTGTCCTTGCACATGACCAAGATCTCACTGAAGTGCATGTGACACAGGCGCTCTGGAATGGGGCCCGAGATCCCATGTTCCAGTGATGTGCACACCACAGCTTCAGTAGCAAGGACAAAAAGGATCCCACAGACCATGTGTCTGTGGATTTACGATGTCTCTCTCGAGTGGGGCATCTGTGAGGACGACCCACTATTGAATCTCCAGAGTGATTATTAAAAATGCACACCACCGCACCTCCCTCAGGACAGGTTATCAGGCCCTCCCAGCCTCTGCATCTTAATACTGTATTTCATACCCTAAGCACTACCTCACTCCACTCAGGAGGAGAACCTCCAAACACAGGTCTAGATTCCTCAAGCTCTTCAGCATTCGTGGAATGAAGCCCTGTTTCTCCCTCAGAATCTCAGATGTGGTCCTGGGATGGCAGAGGCTGGGGAATCAACCACTCAAGTGACATTCTGGAAACTTTCTACTTCTTGGTTGGGTGGTGGGTACCTAGATGTGCAAGCCCATTATACATTTATTCACTTTTTTTTCTGTATATGTCCCATTTCACATACACACAGATAGAAAGACCTCTCCTTGGTGGCTTTAATAGATGTGTTTGATCAGCCCTGGTAAAGAAGGAGGGGAATTAATATTAGCTACTCAAGCCCAATTAACTTTGTGTCCCCAGCTGTGTCCTTTTTCTATTGATTTCATTTACTCCAATCTAGCAGTGGGAGGCAGGTGCAGAGGACACAGTAAAATGTCATCTTCTGTTCTGAGACCTGCACATCTTTGGAAGAGGTCATCCAGGACCATTGAGTCTCTGTCTCTGACATGAACGTTCCTCCTCTCCCTCACCACAGAATCACTGTCCCAGGGGGCAAGATCAGAGCAATAAAGCCACCTTCCCTCTCTCCAGGCAGTGGCCACCATGGACTATTACAGCTCACCCCTCTAATGAGAACTTTTCTACCTAAATGAATAAAGCTGCATTCTGCTCAGATTAATCAACTTCGCTAGTAATTTCTTAGCCCCACCCACTCTGTGTAGCCCTCACAGGTCAGTCACAGGGACACCCTCTGCCCTCTTAATCCACTCTTCCTGGGGGAATTTAAGAAGCCAAGCCCAGAAATCCAAGCCCAATTCAGCAACAAATCAGTCTTGGCGCTGACCCCACCCTGACCTTGGGTGCCTGTTCTAGAACTAGGGCCTCTTCGCTTTGCCCAGCCTGTGTCTCGGCCCCATTTCTGGTCCGTGCACGTCTTTGCTTGGCACTCAGTCTGACTGCCTATGAATTCTGCTTGTTCCCCACTGCTCTTCCTCGCACAGCTGGGTGCACAGCAGGCTGTGACCACACACAACACCAAGGGTGCCGTTACATTGTGCCATTTACATTTACTACCTTAATCACAGCAGTCCATGTCACACAGACATGAAAAATAGAAGGAAAAAAAATGTTGTACTTTTGTTTGATTTTGAGACAGAGTCCAACTATGTAGTTTAAGCTGATGTTGGACTCCCTGTGTAACACAGACTGGCTTCAAACTCAGGGAGACCCCTCCTGCCTCAGCTTCCCAAGAACTGAGATGACAAGTGTGTGCCATCATGCCTGGCCTTTGTCTTAAATGAAGTAGGTCATTTGACATTGCCTGGCCATTCCACTCAGGCAAACTGAATGAGAAATGCTGCAGATGAATTCTGGATAGTAAAGCATTCTTGGAAAATCTGAGAGCCACTCAATTTCTTCCATGGTTTAACTAAAAAGACCTACAACAACAACAAAAAGAAACTACAAATTATCTTGTATACAAGTAATTATAAATAGCATTGGTACAAATAACAAGGACAAAATGAACCTGGCAGGAGTTAACATTGCACATTGTGCAATTTGTTCCAAACTAGATACTAAAGAAGGGAAACTTGGTTAAGTTGAAAACCCAGCAGTTGTACTGGGAATAGTTTAATGTGGTTAAAAAAAAAAAAACCTACACCAAATTAAAACAACCAGTGGAAAAATGCACATGATAAAACTGACTTTCAAATCAATAAAAGAATCAAATAATCTTGGCAAAGTCTGGATATGCTAAATTTGATGCAGGAAAAATTGATCTTGGCAGAAATGTGATCAAAGAAAATCCATGTTGTCCAAAGCCATGATGGAGTGCATTCATATGGACAAAAAATTATTTTGGTAATATTTTTGTAGAACAGAATCCTATTGCTAAGAATTTTTCATTGAGAAAAATGGTCATAATATACCTGCACGGAGTGGAGAAATTATCCCAAAAAAATTAAAGTAGTTTATAATGAGATTCACTGAGAGAATGCCTTTTTGATGCAATTTCTCTGATATTTGTAAAATTCAAATGAAATCCCATAAATCTCTGTGCATAAAGACAAAACAAAACATCTTCAAGTTCAAAGCATCAACTGGGTTGAGAATATTCAAAAATGGTGGGGTGGGGTACACATGGACGTGGGGGCAAAGTGCACCATGTCAGGCTGGACTCTGGAACACAAAATGGACTGGTGAAATCAAACAAGATCTGGAGTTCTGTGGATGTTAATGTACCAATGTTGGGGTTTTCTTAGTTTTGACGAGTGTGCCGCAGTAATGTACAGTGGAGCCTTGATTCATGAACTTCATTCTTTCCACTGTTCTGGTTGCAAACTGAATCGGATGAGAACTGAATCAAATTCAGTGGTTAGGTTCAATGTTGGCCTTATAGGGAAGTTTGATTCAGTTCTAGTCTGATTCATTTTGCGACCAGAATCATGGAAAGAATTGAGTTTGTAAACCAAGGTACCACTTGAAATGTTAGTGGAAACTAGGGGTGAGGTATCTGGGACTTTTTTTTCTGGAGAGAGAGAGCATCTGTGTAGTCCAGGCTGGCCTTGAACTTGCTATCCTCCTGCCTCAGCCTCCCAAGTGCTAGTATTACGGCCATGCACCACCACACCCAGCTCTGTCTAGAACTTTCTGCATTATCTTTGCAACTTTTCAATAAGTCTAAAAATTATTTCTTAAAAGATGGTGGGTTCAAAATGCCATGGATCAAAGAAAAAAAAATCACCTCCATTGCTCTCTCCGTTGAGTATCTTAGCTCACTGACCATGGGCCCTGATGCTTGTGCCAGCTGATTCACATTTTATTTCAAGGTCACACCTGTTGCTATACCTGCCCTTCATGGATTTCTGTGCTACTGTGGCCACCAACCTGTGCCTACCCTCTCCACCTGTGTTCCAGACAGCTTCCTCTCATCCTCACCACCAGTTTTCCTTGGACTCCCGGATGTAGACCAGGGTGCACAAGCTCAGGTGAACACTGCAGTCACCAGAGGAGATTTAAAAATGCTGCTACTTTATTGCCACCCCATGGGCCCTGGTTTAAGTGCTCAGGGACGTGACCTGGTCTTCAGGAGTCTAAAAACCTCCCCAAGCAATTCTGCTGTGCAGCCGAGTTTGAGGTGCCAACCTATGATTCCAGCGGCTGCTGGAACAATCTGAGGTCTACCTTAATCACAGCAGCCAGTCCCACCCTTGGGGCCACTGAGGCCGCCCTGTCCCAACGCTGCCACCTGCAGGTGTGCATGGTGCAAACTCAGCTCCGCCACCCTGCAGGCAAGGATTCTGTTCCACCTGCAAGAGGGTCCTGCCCTTTTTTTTTTTTTTTAGATACTCTTGTCCTCATCTTGGAGAGTTGAGGATGAGATTGCTGGTTCCTCTTCTAGAAATAGATGCTAGTGACCCACCCCGGGGGAGTTCATTGCTGGCTGAGCATCCCCGGTTCTCAGCATTTACAGCCTCAAAGTGCAGACTTCCTTTTCTGCATGGCGCCACCTAGGCAGCCAGCCATGGGCTCCCCTCACTTCCTGTGCAGAGCAGACTTTCAGGGGCCATCCACATGTCACCTGGGCAGAACCAGCTCTTGTTTGCACCAAAGCCAAAATCAATTGAAATCACTTCTGCCAGCCCAGGAGTTGTTCCTTAAAATACTGAGGCTGAGACCTGGTCTCATTTCAACTCCTAGATGTTCAGTGTTCCTGAACATGCAGAGGTGGTGTTTTTCTTTTTGGTTTGTTTAGAACAGCAGTTTCTCCAGATCCGTTGACTCTGCATTGCTGGAGAGTTGATTGCTGGGAGTTTAAAAAATCTCACTTTGCGGGGTCCTGGGTTCCTCTGGAACCTGTATCACCACAAATCATCAAGGCTTTGGATCTGAACTAGAGCTTCCTCAAGAAAAGCTCCTGTGGATCTGGCATGAAATCGTGCTGGAGCATCATTCCTGGAGAGTGGGAGCCACCATTTCTTTGCATGTTTTGCATTCTCCCCAGGTGGTTCAGGCGCACGGTCCTGCTGGGACCAGGCTGTGGGTGAACTTCTTTCATAAAAGGCCAGCTAGTAAATCTGTACAGCCTGCAGACCACATGGTCCCTGTTGCCACTGCTCAACTTTGCCATTGTCCCCCAAAGCACCCAGGGATTTACTTACATATATGTGCATGGCTGTGTTCCAAAAACACTTTGCTAAAACAGACAACAGGCTGACTTAGCTTGTGGGCCATGGTTTGTCCACCACAATAAAAATCACCTGGGGAGCTATAAAATGTTCTATTCCCAGATCAATTAAATTAGAATCTCCACGGGTGGTGCGCGGGCATTGATATTTGCTAAAAGCTCTTCAGGTGTTGTTCAGTCAGCAAGGATTAAGAGCCAGCGCCGTAATGGGCCATCATGCACAGCTTACTCTGAAGAGTGGGCCTTGTTCTGATGCTATGTTTGACCTATTCTAGAAGCTTGTTTGCTTGCTTTTCTTTTTCCATGAAAGGGAAGGATTCCAAGTGTAGGTTTTGGGTCTGCCATCCCACTATATCATACTATGTCTGACTTCCAAAAAAAATCTTTACTGAGAGATGACATATACAGTCAATATGTAAATCTTAAGCATACAGTTTGGTGATTTTTATACTTACTGTTTCGACTCTTCATGTATATTGTATCCATGTAGCCACTGCTCAGATCAAAACAGAACTCCCAAAGGCGCCCCATTGCTCTTCCAGTCAGTGGCCTCCTAAGCTTTTTTGAAGCCCTCTTTTAAGTCAGTCTTCTCTCAGAACAGACGTCGCTAAGTCACCAAGTATTTGACAATTTACTTTACCCACAAATATTCTCAGCATTATGGGGCAAAAGCCAGCATGGGGTGTGATTGGGCTTTTCCACTGCACACCACCGCCCCCAGAAAGGAGCTTCCATGTGCTGCGTTGGCCCAAATACAGCAGGAGCCTGTCAGTCCCTAAGTAGTCCCTGCCAGATCAGCTCACCAGGTATCCCTGGCTTCTGCAGAAAAGAAACAACAACCCAGAGGGATTTGACAGTTCATTGTCACACAGCAGACAGCACACTCCTCATGTTTATCCCTGTCCCCAAGTCCTATGGGGCAGTTCAGGTCAGCCCCAGGGTGAGGGCTGCATCCTGCGTGGATCTGTGCCCAACTAAGGAGCCCCTCGCTCAGCAAATCCCCCTGTAAGGAGCTACAAGCAAATGTCCTTAATTCTTCCACATGGAGATACTACTTTTTTAAAAACACAAGATAAAATTCATATACATAAATTAATCATTTGAAACATACACTTAAATTGTATTTAGTACACTTACAATACTGTGCCATGATCACTTCTAGTCTGAAACCTTTCTCATCATCCCGAAAGAAACCCTGGCCCCTTCAACAGCATTTCCCATTTGTACATTTCCGTCAGCCCGCTGGTAGCCACAGTCCCTCTGTCTCCAGTGATTTCCCTGACCCAGATATTTCTTATGCATGGCATTATATAACGTGTGGCCTTCTACTTCCGGCTTCTTGCATGTCACATAACATTTTTTAGGTTCGTGTACCTCACAGCATGTGTCAGTGCTTTATCACTGAATGGACATTAGGTTTCACCTTTTGGCTATTATAGGTAATGTGCTATAAACATTCCTGTGTAAGTATAGAAGTTCTCACTTTCAATATTTCAGGGTATATATCTAAAAGTAGAATTGATGGGTCACATGACACCCCACGTGTGACTTGCTGAGGAACTGCCAGCCTGTTTCCCATAACATTTGCCACCCTACCAGAATGGACAAGGGTGCTCAGTGCCCCGTGGCCAGGCCCCAGTTTTTCATTTCTAAAACCTATAGCCATCCTGGGGGTGTGTGCACCAGCATCACATGTGGTTTCAGTTTTGCATTTCCCTATAAAGAATGCTGCTGGGCATCTCTGCATGGCTAAGGGCCACTTGTGCATCTTCTTCAGAAAAATATCTATTTAAATATTTTGCCTGGTTTTTTTTTTTGGTTGGGTCATTTGTCTTGCGTAGTTGACTTGGGTGTGTATATGTGTGCATCTGTCTCCATTCCAGTGGAGATGACCAAGTGATTCCAAGAATCTATTTTGAGTTTTATCTCCTTCCTGTTTACTCAGAACAACCTCCCTATATACATAGTTACATATACATTACACTCATAAAGGTCGTGTCCTAATGAGCTGTGAGACAGCGCACTGCAGTCTGGCTTTGTTTTTCTGGTAGGGTTGGCGATATCTGTATTTAGTCCTGCGCATGTCTGATCAGGGATTAGCATTTGGAGTCCTAAGAAGCCTCTTGTCCCCACCAGCACCCCACATGGGCAGCCTGTGTGTGAGGATCTTGGGCCTAATGATCAGCAGGCAAGTCGCTCCTGCTGGGCACAGGAATGCATGACAAAGCGCACAGCAGACTCTGGCGGGACGTGGCGTTGAGATGCCACAAGGAAACTCCTCAGCACTGGGCTTCAAACAAAATATCCTCCTGAGGGACCTGGACCACTGTGCCTCATAAGCAGTTGTTCTTAAATGTTTTGCTCATATACCTTTTTAAGGAATTTTAGAAAATTCGGTTTTTTACGTTGCCATCTAGCATTTCATCATGAATGTAAATAGCTGACAAAGATAAATTTTTAGACACAATGTAATATTTAATATTTAAAACAAAACCATTAGCTGAAAAAAAGAAAAAAACATTGGCTGGGCATAGTGCTATGTGCCAGCCATTCCAGCACTGCAGGATGCTGGGGCAGGATCACAAGTTCAAGCCAGGCTGGGCAACTTAATGATTTAGCGAGAGCCTCTCTCAAAATAAGAAATGAAAAGGGCTGCAGATGTAGCTCAGTAGTTCAAGCCCCAGTACCAGGAACAAAACTGTTATATCCTTCTCTTAAATACAACCAATTAATATAAATAGCAGTTTGATACTCAGCGACCACTGTCCACGTTTAAAATATGTGAACAAATATATTAACAGTGAGAAACTTTACATTGCTTCATTTTCTTTTGGAGCCTATGTATCAATCCATCGCCTCAGAAATTTATGCAGAGATTTATGCTTGAATATATTTTATACTTAAGTTCTTGATCTGTGCTCGCTTCAGCAGCACATATATTAAGTTCTTGACCATCATTTTACTACAACAAAAATGACATAAAATTTGAACTTAAATATTTTCCCTGTGATAAAAAGGCTCAAATTTAAAAATTCTTTCTAATCAGGTTATTCCTCACTTATTAATATTAAACAATTGATCAGAAGCACAGGAATATTTAACTTTATTTGAATAAATGATTATGAAAATAAAATTACCATTTTGTTAGAAATATACTTCTGAAAAAGATAAATGGAACTTCATCATTTTTCTAGTTAATGAATCAATAATTGAATATTACTTATTACTAGAAAAAGTTGAGTTTTTTTTCTTTTTCTTTCTTTTTTTTTGAGACAAGTTTTCACTACATAGTCCAGGCTGGCCTTGAATTCACAGAAATCCTCCTGCCTTAGCCTCCTGACTGCTGGAATTACAGGCGTGCACCACCATATCTGGTTTAAGAGTTGAGTTTAGAATTAATTTTGTTCCTACTTTTTATTTCAAGTAAGCATAGAAAACCTTGTTTAGATGAATAGGCATATGAGACTGGAAGGGAGTTTCCTTTAATAATACACTTGATTCTTTGAATGCCCTCTGGGTTATTGCTAGAAATCACATAGGCATTTTGATGGAAAATTACATTTAATGGCTGTGTTAGGCTAGATGATGCCCTCTATGTCCACGTCCTCACCCCCAGAACATGTGAATGTTACCTATCATTGAAAATGGACCCTGCAGGTGTGATAACATTAAGCACCTGGATTATTCTGCTGGCCATGATGTGTTCACAAGAATATAAGAAGACACAGGAAGAGTCAGAGTTAGAAAAAAGTGATGGGAGGAGGAAGCAGAGAGATTGGAAGACTTTTTTTTTGGTATCAGGACTCAAATTCACAATCTTGGGTTGGCCAGGCAGGCACTGTGCTGCTGAGCTATATCCCCAGCCAGAAGTTTTTGTTTTTTTTTTTTAACTGAGCATAGAACCCAAGGCCTTCACAAAGAGCTACCTTACCAGCCCTTTTTAATGGGTTTTTGTTTCTTTTTTAATTTTGAGATATGCCTTCGCTAAGTCACTAAATTGTTCCAGCTGGGCTTGGGCTTGCCATCCTCCTGCCTTGGCCTTCCAAAGTGGGCAAGCTCCCCCACACTCCACTCTATTGCTGACTTCGAGGATGGAGACAGGGACCTCAAGACAAGTAAAGGATCACAGGCCCAGAGGCCCAAAAGACAAAGAATTCTCCCTTCAGAGCCTCCAGGGGAATTGGCTTTGACTGTGGTTCAGTAAAACTATTTTTGGATTTTTGACCTCCAGATGTACAAGAGAGTGAACTTGTGGCATTTTAAGCCATTAAAGAAAGTCCTGCTAATGTGTTGTGGCAGCAGGAGAAGGCTGACACATGGCCTGTCCACTGGTAGAGCACTGATGTTGTCCCGGTGAGTGAGGACTGTAGGAAGAACTTCTGATCAAAGGGTACAACGTTTCAGCAAAACAAGAGGAATGCATTTGACATAATAGGGAAATTACGTTCAACAATGATGTATATTTCAGATTAACAGACAATTTCAAATGTATCACTACCAAAAAGAGTTAAGGGAGGTGAGAAGATATATTAATCAACATGATTTAATCCTTCCATGTTGGGTAAACAAGTATTGCATTCCATAAATGCAATAGAATGACGATTTTTTAAATTTACAATAACATTTATTTAAATAAGTAATTAATAGATTGAAAGAATTGGAAACCGTGACTACCATGTCCTCATTCCAGCATCCAAGAAGGGAGAAGGGGAAGAGATAGATACACATCATCTAGAAGCTGTCTCATCATTTAGTCAGATGGCCACAACTAATTGCAAGAAAACTGGGAAATTAGTTTTGTTCTAGGTGGCCATGTGCCCAGTTCCTGTAGGAAGCACTATTAGTATGGAAGAAGGATGTCTTTAGAAGGAAAGACAATGCTATAGTTTGGGCTTGTTTTTTGATTTTTTTTTTTTTTTTGAGACAGGGTCTTGCTACGTAGTTCAGGCTGGCCTTGAACTCAGCATATAGCCTAGGCTGACTCCAAATTCATTATGATCTTCCCGTCTTGGCCTTCTCTGAGGGCTGGGATTGCAGACATGCACCGCCATGCCCAGCTTTATAGTTTGGGTTTTAAATGTTCCCAGAGGCCCATGGCTTGGACCCCAGGGTGGTGATATTGGGAGGTGGTACTGTTTGAAAGGTGGGGCCTAGCAGGAGGACTTTGGGTCACCGCGTTGTACCCTAAAGGGGATTATAGGATGCCATCCCCTTTCTCCATCTCTTTTTCCTTCCTGGCCATAAAGTGAGTGGTTTAGCCCCACCACGTGCCCCCACCATGATTTATCACCTCACCACAGGCCCAAGCAACATGGACTGATCATGACTAATCATGCCATGGCCTGATCATGGACTGAAAACTCCAGAACTGTGAGCCAGAATAAACCTTTCCCCTTTGTAAGGTGATTGTCCAAGGTATTACATTACAGTGATGGAAAGCTGACTGACACAGCTGGCTTGGGAGGTATTGCAGTTGGAAAAGGGTAGTGGTGGCAGCATAAGCTACAGAGAGAACTGGACTGGATGACGGTCATTTGGAGCCCGTTAGCAACAGGACTTGAAGGGCTGGACATGACAGTGATGGTGAAAGAGGCAGCCGGCCCATGCTGGGATTTCTGGCTCCCTACAAAGGTGGGGACTGCTCTGTACAGCAGTGCTGAAAAGTATAAGAATAATATATTTGCCTTATCAGAACTGCAGGTTTATGTAAATATTGACTCTCATCGACAAGTTTCTGTTAAATTAATTAAGGGGCATGTTTTGTTAAAGGGGGCGGGAGAGAAGTTGCTGAAGCAGCACTTGGCAGCCGCTGTCCTTGCCTTGTTTAAGCGCTGGGATTTCCTTAGGATGTGTTTTACATCCACACCAGGAAAACCTTCCAGAGAGCGGTGTCACTGGGCCAGAGCCGAGTCATTAGCTGAACAGCGCTGCATCTTTTGCGTGTATGAGATGGGATAACTGAACCCCTGAGCAAAATGGATCACCTGGTCCTTTTGCTGTTGTTTATTATTGGTTGTTTTATATTAACTCTTTATCTTCTCCCATGTAAATGTGATATATGCGTGTTATAGAGCAAAAAATCAGGAACTCCAGAAAAGTAGTGAGGGAGATCACCTAAGTTGGCCAAGGCTCCCAGTTTATTAGCATCTTGATGGGCTTTTTAGCTTAACACTTCTCTCCCTCTCTCTCTTTCTCTGTCCATCCATCCACCCATCTCTCTCTCTCTCTCTCTGTCTTTCTCTCTCTGTCTGTATTTCTCTGTGTCTCTGCCTCTCTCTGTTTCTCTCTCTCTCTGTTTTTTGGTGATATTACGGATTGAACCCCAGGCTTTAGCAATGATAGCACTGCACTGCAGTACATCCCTAGCCCTAATTTCTCTGATTTATAACATACATGTTTGTGTCTTTTTCTTAAGTGACCACCCCTGTTTAATCATAGTCCCTGGTGGGCATGTACTGTGTTTTATTTGATACCTCCCCTTACTGGGCATTTAGATTGTTGCCAATTTTTTCACTGTCATGTATAATGTTACGAGTAATATTCTTGCAAAGAAAGCTATTTAAGTATTTAGAATCCTTTCGTCAGAACTAACCAAAGTGAAGTCTCTGGATAACGGGTATGAGTCTTTTAAAGATTTTCCACCCACATTTTGACATGGCTTTCCAAAAGTATTTTACTCAGTTATTTTTCTAAGAATCATGTGTGAAATTGGTAGGCTGCATTTAGGACATGATATTCACAAACTGAGCAAAAGCACTCAACAAACATGAAAGGAGGGAGAAGCTGTAACTTAGGAAAGATCAATATTAGAACTGTTTTTAAATTGCACCTGAGCTGACAGAAGAAAAAATACGCATGGTTTGCTCTGTGACCATCCACTGATCCATCCATCCATCCATCCATCCATCCATCCATCCATCCATTCATCCATTCATCCATTCTTTCACTCAGTATAGGCCTACTAAGCCCTCCTATCTAGATCAAATTCAGCCAAGCCATGGAAAGATCTAGACAGATTTCCCATCACACAGGTTCTTCCACTTCACGTTATCCGAGTGGTCTCATGAAGTGGTAACATTTTTCAGATGAGGACCTTGTAGCTTAATGACCTAGCCAAGATCCCACAGCCAGTTATTGGCAGAGGTGGGACATAGATCTAGGTCTGTGGCTGCTTTGACTGTGTTTTTGCTGTATCAGACCAGTATGGCAGGCACCAGGGGAAACAAGTGAAAATCAAATTCTGCTGTGGAAACTGACACATATACGGAAGTGCAAAGCACATCCAGTGCCTAAAATCTGTGCGTGTCTCCTGTGGGGTCTTTAACCAAGTGTCACAGACTGGGTGACTTGAACAACAGATGTTTATGACCTGACATCTCTGGAGGCTGGACAGCCAAGACAAAGGTGTCGGCAGGGATGAGACCTCTCTCCTTGGCACAGAGACGGTCACCATCTCCCCATGTCTCCCCGCAGTCCCTCCACTCTGCATCCTAATCTCTTGTTAAAGGCTGCCAGTCCATGACATTTGGATCACTTCTAATGATCTCATCTCGTCTACCTCATTACAGGCTCTGTCACCAAATACAGTCACATTCCGAGCTTCTGGGGTTGAGGCTGCAACCTATGCATTGGGAGGTTGAGGCTGCAATATAGGGCTCAGCCCTCAGCGAAAGGGAAAGCATCGGCAAGTCCTCAGGAAATGTGACTTGCCCCAGTGCACTTCCGAATCACCTGGGGAGTGTTTAACAAATAGCAAAGCCTCCAGAGATGCTGATTTAATTGGCCTGTGGAGGCCCCTGGCATCAATTTTTTTTTAAAGCTCCTTGGAGATTCTAATGTTCACCCAAGGCTGAAAATCTCATAGAACTAAAATACGAAAGAAAGACCTCAGTTGCTTTCATTATCCTAAACTGTCATGCTTTCTGCCCAGCAAATAATTAGTTTTCCATACATAGAACACCTTCTAAGCAGCAAAACATCAGCGCAGCTGGATTGTGTCATCCGTTTATGTGCACTCAGCTTGCAGTGGGCTTTTGCTCTTTGCATTAAAGTAGCTCATCATTAGTTGGAACGCCTAGAGTATATGGCACAGTATACTAATGTGAAAAGCCAGGTAATAGACCCTCAAAGATTTCCATTCTCCGGGGTCTGTGAATAGAGAGACAAGCCCAGATTATCCTGGTGTGTTCACTTTAATCATATCTCCAAAACAAACACAGGTCTGAAAAGCAGAGAATCAAGCTGGGCATGGTAGCATACACTTAATCATTCCAGCACTTGGGAGGTTGAGGCAGGAGGATTGTCAATTTGAGACCAGGCTGAACTACACAGCAAGAGCTGGTCGAGAGAGAGAGAGAGAGCAAAGAAAAAGCACAGAATCTTTCTAGCAGAGGTCAGAGAGTCAGAGAATTATGTTAGAACACAAGATGGACTGTAATCCACCACTGCGGGCTTTGAAGATGGCAAAAGGGGGTCACCAGCCAAGGAATGTGGGCAGTGCCAATAAGCTGGCACTGTAGAACTAGAACAGCCTTCAGCTGGCAGCCAACAAGGAAAAGCGGCCTGTTGCTCCCAACCACAAGGGACTGAGTTTTGTCAGCAACCCAACCAGCAAGGAAACATTTCTTCCTGAGCATCAGGGAAAGGAATGCAGCTCTGTGGACCCCTGGGCTTATCTTGGAGAACCCCAAGTGAGATGTCCCACACAGAACTGTGAGGCTATAAATCTGTGCTGTTATAAGCCACAGAATTTGTGGTAATTGTTAGAAGAGCAATGCAAAACAAACACAGCTAAACTCTGAAAAATAAGACATTCTTCCTATTGTCCCAGAGCTCAGCATCTTGAATTTGCAAAATTTCTTAAAGGAGGAGCAGATCAATTTTGTACTCACTCAAGTTTTAGACTGCAGAAGTTTTTAAACTTAAGGGTCCCAAATTCTTGAATTTCAGGGTGTTTGGTGAGGTGCAAGGCATTTTTAAATGAAAATTCCAGCTAAAAGGAGAATGAGGGACCTACTGCCAAGGACTGAAGAAAAATGGATCTTTTTGATAGAAACTGAGACCCCACACGGAACCAGACCAGGCCTTCTGACACTAGAGAAGTCTTTATTAGGGGAGGGACAGAGTAGCAGGCTGCCTAGCGGACCAAGTTAGCCCCGAGCTGAGGAAGGCGTGGGCCTTTAAGCTCTTTTTTCTTGCGGGGGTGGGGTGCAAGTAAGGTTCACCAGAGGAATGGATTTAATATGAAAAAAAGAGGGGGCTCATGTCCCTGGGCCAGAACAGGCCGAGCCCAAGCGGTGGGGTGGGCATCCAGGCCAGAATAGCCTGAGCAGCAGGAAGGGGTGTACTGGCCAGAATAGCCCAAAGGCAGAGGAGTTGCTCATGTCAGAACAACCCCGAGCAGGTGAACTGCCAGAGCAAATGAAGGTGGGGATAGCTTTTGTGGCCAAGGGGAACTGAAGTGGAACAGGTAAGGAAAGGAGAGAAATATTGAGAGTTAAAGTTTTCCCACAAGGGGGGCAAGGCTGGCTGCCTTGTGACTTATCACTTTTATAGTAAAAATAAGAAAGACTGATTGTCTAGAATGGGCATGCTTTTTATAAAGACAATTTTATTAGTAATAGCTCTTTGGATTTCCTTCTAGATCCCCAGCTCCTCCATCTAGTTATTTTTGGAATGATGGTTGGTGGTAAAAACACAGACACTATAAGTAAGGAACTGATGGGGGGTGGGGGAACCCCACAATAACTGAGCATGTTAAAGAGGCACAGAAACCAGCTGGAAGAACTCTTAGTAGCCAAAGCTGGAACAATTTTAACAACAAAATAAAGTTGTACTGGATAATAACCCAAATGTACAGGAAATGTGCGTGGTTCCCCAGTGATGTGCGTAATGATTCCATAAATAAATGCAGGAACAAACACAAATCTGAAGTTTTCCAAATGATTTATGCAGATACTCAGCCCACTGAGGCTGTGGTAAGAGAGTACCTCAGGCTGAGTAACTGACCGTGTCAACAGCAGAAATGTGCTTCTTGCTCAGGAGGCTGGGAAGTCCGTGATCAGACACCAGCATATTCAGTGTCTGATGAGCACTTGTTCTGCATGGCACCTTCCATGTGTCCTTGTGGCAAAAGAGGTAGAGGGGCAGATACGCCCCTTTGGGCCTGTGTGTGTGTGTGTGGGGGGGGTACTAGTGATTTCCGTCTTCATATAGGGTCTCACTAAGTGGCTAAGTTGCCCAGGTGGGATTCAAACTTGTGATCCTCCTGCCTCATCCTTCCAGAGAATATCAGGTAAGGTTCACCAGAGGAATGGATTTAATATAAAAACAAACTTTTATATGTGATATGTTACAAGATAGGCTTATAGTGGCTGCCTGCAGGGTCAGATGTGGAAGAATGCAAAGAGGCTGTCTGCACTGGAGAGCAGGAGGATCCAGGCAAAAGCTGAAGACCTGGCTGTCTCCGCAGAGTCCTGGGCAAGTCTGTACCCAAAAGCTGAAGGGTCGACTCTGGAAGGCTGAAGGGATCTGCGCCAGAAGCCTGGAAATGGATGTTCAGTGGCAATGGTGAAGACAAGTGAGACTTCCTTCTTCCTTCCCTTTTTGTTCCATCTGAGCTGCAAGCCTATTGGTTGGTACCACCCACATCCAGAGTGGGTCTTTCCCTCTTCAGGAAAGAA
>PVLD010026536.1:0-22059 GCA_004027595.1 Dinomys branickii | reverse complement strand
GACTAAATTTGCATGTCTGTATATGGGTCCATACATCTACAATTCGAAGATATCAATGGATAAAACAACAACTACTGTTGAGACCATATCACCTTGTCTATAGATTAGTTGTGATTGTACTATTTTCTATGATAATGGGTGTCTGTTTGTCAATATGTTTTTGTACTTTTATGTTTCTAAAATAAAAAAAATAAATAAATAAAAATAAAATAAAAATAAAATAAAAATAAAAGTGCATGCTGGGGCAACCCACTTGGGCCCCCCTCAGTCCCTCTCTAAGACAAAAGCTTTCTTTCCCTCAATAAATATATTCTGCTCTTTAAAAAAAAAAAGTGCGTGCTAAGGAACAAGTTTACCAGAGTTCACACTTCCACTGTGCACCTCACAAGAGGTGTATCCTTGATCAAGTTACTTGTCTTAAATTAGCTGGCTTCTCAGTTGGAGAAAATAATGGCATCTCCTCCTAGATGCTGCAGAACACCCTCTACATTTCATCAGGGATCTTCTCCATTGTCTACTACTCACAACAAACATAATTGCTCTTATAAAACAAACAACTAAAATCCAATTCAATTTTCCATGACACACCAGGCAGGCACTCACTGCTACAATTACTGTCTATTATTTCATGATAAGATCACTAGCACTACCTACCACTGAAGTATTTGTTTGTCTTACGAATGGATGTTGTAAAATTTAATTATACCATCTTATCCATAATCAATGAAAAATTAAGTCACACCTTCATTGCATTGGGTATTATTATCCCAAAATGAAGCAGCAAAGCAGTAATCTGAGGTAAACCACAGATTTATGTTTTTTCCACCCGTGACCTAGTCTTTCTCACTTAACTGGTTCTGGCCCTCTGTCTCCTCTTTAGGTTTTTGCTATCAGATTACTCTGTTGACTTCTCCACTATACACCCTTACATAAGTAACCCTCCTAGGTGGACGTGAGGGCTGCAGGCAGCACTGCCGTGAGTTGCGGTAATCAGTCTATCTAGTTCTGTGGCATGCCACAAGTGCTAAGCCCACACTTCTTCATAGGGGAATTTGGCCATCCACCAAACGGGGGCACCTTTCAGTACCCACACACAGAGTGGCAGCCCTCACCTCTCCCCAGATCCAGGAGCTAATAATAAAATATATGCCAAGAGTTTTCAGTTTGACCTTTAAACTTCTCTCTCTCCTGTATTTCAGAGTGCTGGTCATCTCCTGAGAACATTGTGAAGTGGAGGAAAGGTGTGATGTCAGTGCTCATCCATGGTGTCAGAGTGTTTGGCAGATCTGGATTGAAGACCGGCCCTAGAAATCACCACTCGTGCAACCTGAGGCCTTCTGTGAACGTTGGCTCCCTCGCTGGAAAGTGAGGCATAAAACATCTGCCTCCTGGAACCGCTGAGAGAGGCACAGCTCACGAGAAGCAATTTTCACACACAAGTGTCCTGTGTTCTCTCCTCTCATCGGCACCTAGGCCCTCCTCTCCCCACTTCCTCACTCAAGAAATTACTAGTCTTCATTATTTTCTTCTATAAACCTGAAATTCTCTGTTTAACCTGCCTCTTACATCCACAGTAAGTTTGTGAGACTCCAGGACCAGAAATATGTTGTTGATGGGTTACCTGGAATTCCAGGTTGAAAAAGTAATTATCTGGGTTTTTTTTTTTTTTTGAGAAATAGAGAGTAAGGCAGTAAGCTTTATGGAAAAAAAGTCAAGAATTTTTAAAATGTTCATAACTTTTGACTAATTTTACCGGTAGGAATTTATTATATAAAGGAAATAATTGGATGAGTCTTCAAGGGTTTGTACATTCATTACAGCATTGTAATTGTGAAAACTTGGAAGCAGTCACACTGTTAAATACTAAAATAATGGATAAATACCAGGCAGTCATTTAAAATTGTGTTGAAGAGATTATAATGACATTAAGAAATGTTCACAATTTGATACAAAATTTAGAGCATATCATCCACTTTACAACTATATCCTAGTCAGGTGTGGAGCCACACACCTGTAATTCCAGCCCCTGGGAGACTGAGGCAGAAGGACTGCTGTGATTTCAGAACCAGCCTGGGCTCCATAGTGAGTTCAAGGCCACCCTGAATTACGCACACACTTGTTCTTGGCAAAATTACTCACAACCAAAATGTAGAAGCAGCTCGTCTCTGTCAATGAAGAAAACATAAATAAAATTCTCTATATAACGCAATGGAATATTATCCAGACTTCAAAAGGGAGGAAATTCTGAAACAGGCTACAGTGTAGATGAATGTTGAGGATGCTAAATGAAACAGGAAAGTCACAAGGAGAGACACTGCAGGTGTGGCTCCGTTTATATGAAGGACTTAGTGCTGCCATGTTCACGCAGAACCTAGCACAGGGTTGCCAGAGGTTGGGAGAAGAAATGCAAAAGAATATAAGATTCCGTGGCTACAGAGCTCAGTTTGGAAAGAGAAAAAATGTCTGGAGATGAATAGTGATAATGGTCACCCATCAATGTGAATGTGCTTTAATATTAGACATTTGCCCTTGTAGACATTTGCCCTTAAAAAGAGTTCAAATGCCCCAGTGGGCACTGCTAGTCATGCAGCTCAGGGTTGAGTTGAGCTATACCATGGGATGGCATTTGTCAATGTTGTCAAGTTAAGACCATTTTAAGAGATAGCTAGTAAGACTGGACATAGTGGCACATGCCTGTAATCTCAGCTACTTGGAAGGCTGAGGCAGGAGGATCTCAAGTTTGAGGCCCCACTGGGAAACATAGTTAAGACTTGCTCCAAAATACAAAGGTCCAGGAATGTAGCTGAGGGGTAGAGGGCCTCCGCATTCGATCCCTAGTGCCATGAAACAAAACCCAATGATCAAATGAGGCAGATGTCAAGTGAAATTTAGAAGACAAAGTGAAAACTGATTATCACACTTGGAAACACTCAATGATCCAGGCTAGATATAAGCTCCTGTCCAAATATAGGATGACAGTTTGTGTATGTCAGATTTTATACACCAGTATGGAAAGAGATATGATAGTCTGCACAGAAAATGCCTAGCAGGTGCCCATATGAACCACCAAAATACAGTATGAAAGTTGGCATGATGAATTTTGCTTCAGCATATTCGACTGTCCTGCTACTGGCCCACAGGATTCTCAGTAGGTTTGGCACAGACATGATCTACAAACGCCAGATGGACATGGCTGGAGATAAACATAGCTCAGAAAGCACTGACGGGGCTTCACCTGCTTCTGGGGTGGCAGCCCTGCCAGAACAACTACTAGCCATGAAGTTTTAGGGAGGCTGTCCATTTCTCATGTTACCAAAAAACTCCCTGGGTGTGATTCTGAAAGCGAGGGATTTAAAGCAGGAATGTAAGCACGTCACGGGCCAGAACACTGCGAATTAAATGTGATAGATACCTGATGGGAGCAGATGAAGATGCTTACAAGAAACAGTTCTTTTGGTACCTCAAGGAAATGTGACTCCAGACATGAAGGAGATTGTAAGAAACCTCCTGCTGCTACAGGAGAGAATCCGGTCTATGTGAAAAGTCCAAAAGAAAAGCGAACAGGAGTGGTGGAAATGTCCCAGAAGGCCCCTGCCCAGAAGATCAGGTAGCACAAAAGCAGGCCGGCTTTCCTGGAGCTCAAGAGCAGAGCACTGAGAGTAACCAGACAACAGTCTTCTAGGAAGATCTTTCAACTTACAAAGCAGTTTAAAATGGCCAAAGTGGTAAATTTCATATTATATATATTTATCACAATAGTAATGCATAGTATATATACATATGCATTTCTGCAATACAAATGCACATATATAGATACACAAACATAAACCAAACATTGAAAAGCTATAAGCCAAATTTTAGCAGTGACTTGTGAGGTTGAGATAGTAAAATTTAAAATGTTTTTACTTTCTTCTTTACATTCGCCAATGTTTCTATTTCGAGCATGATTATTTTTATAAGCCAAAAAGTAAGTGCTTCTTGGAAATCATCAGCATGTCCTTCGACAGGCTGTTTGCCCAGGTCAAGGAGGCTGGCAAGCTGGGCTTCTGCTGGTCCCACAGGCAGACACACGGTGCCCCGCAGTGCGACTTTCTCCTTTCCAGGAAGTGCCCTGAGTCTTTACGAGGTACTTTCAGCTTTGCAGAGCTTATAAAGAGTCTCTCGCCCACACATGGGCATTGTTGAAGAGCATTTACAAGGGCTGTGAATCTTGCATGTGAATTTATGACTGTTTTCATGCGGGATTCCTCAGGATGGCCCAGAGCTATAGTTGGGCTGTTCTCCCGGACTTACAGCCAGGTCTTGCAAGTTGAGGTTTCATGTGGAGGCAGAATGCTGCCCTGGAAAAACATCACAGCGACATCAGCTATCAGAATCCCTCTCTGGTCCTTCACTGGTGAAACAAGGGTCTCTGACAAACCATGACCCCCTCTGTCAAACCAAGCTCATGATTCCCCTCCTCTAAGAAGTCTTCTCTCAGGAGCTTCTCTCAGGAACTTCAAATTCTGGGGTCACTTTACAAGCCATGGCCTCAACTGCATCTCTCTAAAGTTGCAGTCAAGATTTGCATGTAAGTTCTTATGCTATTTTCCTGTGTGTCCTCAATGGTGTTCAGGAATCAGCACAGTATCTTCCAGTTGTTTGCCTGTCCTGTTCCCAGCAGGGAATCCCAATTATTGTGATTAAATGTGTCTCAGGCAACTCACAATTCAATGGACCTTGTGTGTGGTGGGCACATCCTTTGCCCTGTTTAGAAGCTTTGTCCTTGAGGTGAAGCCTAACAAAGGTTTTATTCTTATTTTTTATTTTAAAGAGCATTAAAAAAAGACAATAAAAACAACACAGATTTTCAAACCAAGATGACAGAATTTAACAATGGTTGTTATATTGCATATTGTTATCTTCAAAGTAGTTGTTCAGATCACCAGATATAGGCATGTAAGATTGATTAAACAATTAAGCATTAACTGCTCCTCTCAATAAACCAATAGAAACCAATAGTATAATCATCTTAGTTTATTCTGATAACCCCAGCGAGAACAATCCAGTCTAGTTTCTTCTTTACTTGCCAGACTCAGCTTTTACTATTCTTCGCTCCCCTCATCTCCTCCTCAGTATACATTGTATTCTGGCTGTATCAAGCTCTACAAATTCTCTTAGCACATCATACCCTATCCAGTAGGGGCCTTTGCATACGGTGGGCCTTCTTCCTTCAGTTTGTAAACCTGATCACCTTCAAGAGCCAACTCACATAATAACAGCAAACTCATGACTTTATAAACATACTGTTTATATAATTAGAAGTGTGTTATATCTGGTAACTAAGTTTACTTTTGCACTCAACCAAGTCCTGAATTTTTTTTGTTACCTAACCTTCTTGATTTCTTGTCTACATTTCTTTTTTGGTAATGAGAATTGAACGCAGTGCTACACTGAGCTATATCTCCAGCTTTTTAAAAAATCCCTGACTCTCTTGAGTTGCCAAGGTGCCCAGACTAAGCTCAAACTTGCACTTTCCTGCCTCAGCCTTCGAAAGCGCTGAGGTTACAGGTGCACACCACCACAGCCAACCTACAGTTTGCGGACATAGTTCTCTAGTCTCACAGTTGATTCTATAAACCATGGTATCCTTCCTATAAAAGGCTATCCTGCCTACGTGATCCAGAGTTGGTGACTTTTACTTAGAATCAACAACTGAACTTGTAAGACACCCATGTGGCAACCGTGTATGGTCACTGGATTCCACACCTTGTGCTGGTGTAGAAAGGTAGCAGCATACAAGATTTCAATCCTGCTCTTAAGGACCTCACAGCTGTGTGGGGAAAAAAAGAGAAACAACAATGCAAGGTTATTAAAGAAACAATGTGCATACTTGTGAAAGTTTACCTTAGATCTCTGAAAGCCCAGAAGATGAAGTGTGTAGCTGCCACCGTGAACTCTAGAAGGCTTCACAGAGGTGCTATCTGGGGAGGCAGCGCATGTCAGCGCTCCAGTAGGCCGTAGAGTCAGACACACACTGGACGTGCAGCCTCAGGCAAGGCACTTAACATCTCTGTCACTCATGTCCTTACCTAGAAAAGGACTGACAATATGACCATATACCTAGCCATCCCCTCTATGGCCAGCTCATCTACCATCGTTTGTCCATAGAACATGCTCCCAGTTTTGGTTCCAGCACAAACTGTCTTCTCCCGAAGCTCATCTTGCTATAAGGAACATCTGTCTCAAGCCCAGACCTCAACTTCAGTCCCTAATTTGTGCACCAGCTGCTTCCCTTGGCTAAAAGATTCATTTGTTTATTCCCAGACCTAAAATGTACCCCAGCACCTTCTTCTTTCCAACGTCATCTGCACTTTCAGGTTGAGCCAGCACTATTTCAAAAGTAGCTCTCTTTTTTTAATAATGCTTTTTTAACTAAGTTCATTGGTACATTTTACATATACATAATGATCACATTCATCATAGGGAATTTGTAACTGTGCGTGATATATCTTGATCTTTTCCCATTCTCCTCCTCTATGCTCCCTATCCCCCTCCTTATTTCATAAAAGCCTGCCCATTTTTTCCTTATATTCTAATTTTTTAATTTTCCCTTCCTTTCTTTCCCCTTCTCGCCTCTCATTCCCCTTCCCATTTGAAAAGTTTCTTCTAATTTCACAATATCTATTACACATTTTGGTCTTTATTTACACTTTTAGTTTCTCACACCAGATAAACAATGTGGTATTTACACATGTGTGGCTGATTTATGTCACTTAAAGAGTATGGTGCATCCATTTACCTAGAATTGTCTCACGTTTATCCTTCTTTAGGGCTGAGTAGTACTCCATTGTATAAAAAGACCACATATTTATCCACTCATCAGGTGATGGGAATTTAGGTTGTTTCCAAGATTTAACTATTACAAACTGTGCTGGTATAAACATGGGTATGCATATATCACTGTGGTATGATGCATTTAATTCTTTTGAGAAGATACCAAGAAATGGAATAGCTGGGTCAAATGGAACCGCTAGTTTTTTTCTGAAGAATCTCTACACTGATTCCCACAACGGTTGCACCAGTCTACCCTCCCACTGACAGTGGAGAATGGTTCTTTTTCCCCCACATCCCCACCAGCATTTGTTATTGGTTGATTTCTTGATAATGATCATTCTTTTTGGAGTGAAATAGAATCACGGCATTGTTTTAATTTGCCTCTCTCAAATGACCAGTGATGTTGAACATTTTTTCATGTATTTGCCATTTCTATTTCTTCATCTGAGAAGTGTTTATTCATTTTAGATGCCCACTTTTGAGCATGATCTTTACATTTGAGGAGTATGATATTTTTTAGTTCTTTATATGTATTAGGTATTAGTCCTTTGTCTGAGGAACAGCTAGCAAAAATTTTTTCCCACTCAGTTGTCTCTTTACTCTGTTGATGGTTTCTTTTGCTATGCAAAAGCTTTTTAATAAGAGGAGATCACAGTTACTGATTCTTTATAATATTTCCCATGTGATCAGGGTTTTATTCATGAAGTCTTTGCCTACACCTATGTCTTGAAGAGCTCCTCCTATTCTATCTTTCAGCAGATTTAGTGTTTCTGTTTTAACATCTAGACCTTTGATCCATTTTGATTTTAGTTTAGTGAGAGATATAGATCTAGTTTTAGTCTTTGCCATGTAAGAAGCCAGTTTTTTCAGTACTATTTATTAAAGAAGCTATCTTTATTCCAGTGAAGGTTTCTGGCCCCTCTGTCAAATATAAGGTGCCTGAGTGTGTGTTTGGAGTTGTTTCTGCATCTTGTAATATGTCCTATTGATCCTTGGCTCTGTTTCAATTGTTTGTTTTTGGTTTTTTCCAGTGCCATGCAGTTTTTAGTACTGTAGCTTTGTTGTATAATTTTTAGTCAGAGATTGTGATGCCTCCTGCCTGATTTTATGATTCTAGGTCTCTTCTGGTCCCAAATGAATTTTAAGATTGTTTTCTCTAATTCTGTGATGTATGCTATTGGTATTTTGATCAGGATTGCACTAAATCTGTATAACAATTTTGAGAGTATGGCCATTTTCACTATACTGGTTTTTCCTACTCAAGAACAAGTGACATCTATTTACTTTTTGATATCCTCTTCAATCTCTTTTCAGAGTACTATAGTTGTCAGTGTAAAGATCTTTTACTTTCTTTGTTAGACTGATTCCTAGGTATTTCATTTTTTTTCAATGCTACTGTGAAAGGCGTCGTTTCCCTCCTTTCTCTCTCAGTGAGTTTGTTATTTGTGTATAGGAATGCTGTTATTTTTTAGTGTTGACTCTTATGCAGCTACATCACTGCTAATACAATACACCAGAATTTATGGGATGTAATGAAAACAATCCTGGCACAGAAATGTATAGCAGTGAATTCCCACATCAGGTAAACCAAGTGAGCTCAAATAAACAACCTAATGTTGAACCTCAAACTTCTATAAAATAAGAACAAGCCCAAAGCTTGTATGAAGGAGGCAATTATAAAAATCATAGCAGAAATTAATGCAACTAAGGCTAAGAAAATAATGCAAAGTACCAAAGAAGAGTTAGTTCTTTAAAAGACTAAATAAAATGGACAAACTCTTACCCAGTCTGATCAAAAAAAGGAAAGAAAAGACTCAAATCCATGCAATTAATAATGAAAAGGGTGAACCACAACAGATCTTACAAAGATCCAGAAGATCATTAACACCTACTTTGATCATGAATACCTACTACATTATAATAAGATGTAAAACACAGAATAAAAACGTACAGATTTCTAGATACTTATGAATTACCAAAAATGAATCAAGAAGATATAAAAAGGGCTGGAGGTACAGCTCAGTGGGCTAAGTGCTTGCCGCTAAGCACTAGGGCCCTGAGTTCGATCCCCGGTCCCGGAAAAAAAAAAAAAAAGAAGATATAAAAAATTCTAAGTATCCCAGTATTGGTCAATGAAAGTTTTAAAAATGTAATTAAGAACCTACCAACAAAAAAAGCCCAGGTCCTGATGGATTCACCACACAATTCTACAAAAAAATTTAGAGAAGATCTAATGACACTACTCCACAAACTCTTTAATGAAATTGAAATGGAAGCAGTACTCTGTCATTCCTGGAAACAAGTATTACCCTGATATGAAAACCAGAGTAGGAGCTGATGAAAAAGAGAACTACAGGCCAATCTCTCCAGTGAATATAGATGAAAAAAACCTTCAATAAAATACTAACAAACAGAATGCAGCAAATCATCAAGATTATACAGCATGACCAAGTAGGATTGATCCCAGGGGTGCAGGGATGGTTCAATATATACAAATCAATTAAATGTAATATACCGTATCAACAAAACCAAGGACAAAAACCATATGATCATCTCACTAGACACAGAAAAACCATTTGACAGATCCAAGACTCACTGATGATAAAAACACTACAGAAAAGCAGAATAGATGGTCTTGATCTCAATCTGAGAGAAGCCACTTATGACAAAACAAGAACCAACATCAGCAGTTACCCTCCCCTATACAGAAACAGACAGAAACTGGAAGCTTTCGCCCTAAAATCAGGGACAAGACAAGGATGTCCACTGTCACCACTCCTGTCCAATATACTTCCGGAAACATTAGCCAGAGCAATTAGATAAGAGAAAAAAATAAAGGGAATAAAGATAGGAAAGGAAAAAATTAAATTATCATTATTTGTAGATGACATATATTCTACATAGAAGACCCAAAAAGCTCCAACAAGACTCCTAGATTTAATAACCAAACATAGGTTTCTTATTCACTGAAGAAATTATCCCCTTCTCTGAACTGTTCCCTTTGTTGCTACCTAAATGCTGGATATAAGCCTTCTAGGTTTCCTCTAAAAACACTGTCCCTAAACTAAGAGTCCAGGGTAAAAAAGCCTCCCAGACGTTTTGAGTTACAGAGGTTGGGTTGAAATCACTTTTACCCTCAATGAGCTATCACATTTTAGACAGCTATTACACTTTTATTTAAATTCTTCAGGCCTCAATCTGTATATCATAGTTATTTCAATACTAGGAAGACATGTAACAAATGCACTGTTGAATCCCTCCCCTTAGCTTGCTCTGCTTATTTTCTGTATTCTTATTTTGAAATCTCTTCTGATGGCCACACTCACAGCCTCTCACAATGCTGCATGTTGTTCTAATTGCTCTACTTTCAAGTTTTTCTTCTAAAACTCTCATTTCCCAAGAGTCACATCTCCCAATCATTGATTCAGTCTTTTTTATCATACTTTGCATAAAAGCCATGTTCCTTGTGCACTTCACCTTAGCACCTTCTCATTCCTAATTTAAATTTACATGATCCTATTATGCTCCAAAGATGTGTTCTTGACCTTCAGCAGGGCATTTGACAAGATCTCCCATCCTTGTGAAAAAGTTTGAAGAATTCTCGAGTGCATAAGCAATTATATAATTGCCTAAAATAAAGATGGTGATTAATGAATCATTATCTTTCTTAAGCAATCTTGTAGTGTCATGGAAAGGTTCTAGCCACACCCAATTGTACTTAATATTTTTACTAATGACTTGCCTACTGATTTCTAAAACAGATGCATCAAATTCACAGATGATATAAAGTTGGGAAGAAGAGTATAAATACTTTAAGATTAGAATCATTTTTTCAGTCTTAGCAGGCTGGACTGATGGATTGAATAAAACAAGACTTGTTTAAATGGGAAAATGCAAAGTTCTTGGCTTGAGTCCAAGACTCAGAAACACAAGGGAAGATAGGATTAAAGAAGGTTAGCGGCTGTTCTTTCCAATGCCAACTCAATCTGATTTCATATTGTTATGTAGTCACCAAACATTCAATACGATCTTAGGAAGACTTAGAAGTCTGACTTTAGCATAGGGGAGATAGTGGCATTCTTCTATATCACTCCATTAGAGCTGGGCTCAGCTAACAATGGTGTATTTTAAGGAAGATATTAGTAAACTGAAATGTATTTAAAATTCATTAAGATTATAAATCGTAACATAAAGGCAATGTTTGGAGGGAACAGGGCTATTTAGATTGAGAAGACAACACATATACATAACCCCTCAGCCATGGATTAAGAAGTAAACAGAAGGTAAGAAAGAAAAGACAGCAAGTACCGAAGTTAAACTTTAGGCTTTTGCATAAATGTCGTTTCTCAGAGAAGGTTTTCTTGTTCTCTAATACATTCTAAATTACATGTCTCTCATCTATGGCCTCACCATCCTGAGCATGCCTGATCTCATCTAAATTAGGGGTCTCTGATGTTGTATCCCAGTGTTCTGTAATTGCTGCCCACAGAAGTCAATGTTTATATTTTATACTTATTCATTTACTATTTAATATCAGTTTGCCTGCTAAACTGCATGCTTTGCGAGGACAACCAGGATATGCCTGGAATGTGTATACGGTAAACAATAAATATATACACTCACATAAAGACAAAATTATATCTGCAAATAAAGACTCACATTGCACATAAAGACAAAATTACAGCAGATTATGACAGGTACTATCTTGTATGTAGACATTCCTCAGAAGACACAATATTGAACTAACAGATTGACTGGCTCTAGAGAAAGTGTGGGGACATGAAACAATATAGCAAGTACAAAAAACTTACAGAACACCCTCACATTTGGACATGGACCACTGCAAAGGAGTGGTAGCCAATAGCTGACGAGATCAGAGCAGTAAGCAAGAGCTAAATCATTTACTTAATAAATATTTATTAAGCAGCAACTCACAAAGGGCTTTTTAATCCCATGCTAAGAAGTTTGGGTTTTATCCAAACCACTGAGCAACTACTGAAGGATTAGAAGTCCTATAATTTAGTTGGTATTTCTACAAAGTTCATCCTGAAAGTTAAGCAACAGATTATTTAAAGGATGGCAAGACTGGAAGCAAGTACAGATCACTTAGGAAGCTGTTTCTGAAACCCAGGTAAGAAGGTGGTTGGAGTGGGAACAGAGGATGGCTCCAAGGAATATTTAGACACTGACAAAGGACAAAGAACTGCCTAATGTATCAGCTTTCACGTAAGAAACAGCGGAATGCAGGATGGAACTTGGGTTTCTTTTAAGCACTATAGCATAGATGGGGATAAACATAAAAGGAGACTATAAGAAGAAGAAGAGAATATTGAAATAGGGAAAATCGTTACATGCATTTTCTACACATTGATGTTTAAAGAAAAGATTACTAACTGTCTACCAGAATCAGCTTTCTCCTTCTTCCACTCAATGATAGCTAGGATGTGGCTGCCCAGTCCTCCTTAGTGAGTACATTTCCTAGTCCCTCCCTCCAATAGGGGGGCAGGCACGTGACTATAACGTTACTGGTGGAATGTGACCAACAGCAATGTGTGAAGCTTCTTTCTCATTTGTTAAGAAGAAATCTCTGATCTTGAATGTCTGCCTATTCCCCCATCTACTGTTTGGAATGGTGATGACCATTGGTGATGACCAGAATGACCTATAAAATCTGGCAGAGCCTCCAGTAGCTGGGGTCCCTCATGTATCAGAGTTGTCTGCTAACCTAGAACATTCACTTTGGACTGTTTATATGATAAATATGCTTATTTTTTTAAGACCTTAACTTTTAAGTCTTTTGTTACAGCAAGTTAGGCTACCTCATATGACATCTAAGAGGAAGGATGTACAGTTTAATATACAAGTTTGAAGTATACGAAAAAGGTAGATTTATCAGTCATAATCAAATTGGGTTAAGATCACAGCCTGTGACATGAGTACACCTCTTATGAAAAGTATGTAAATAAGGAAAAGAGAGAATGGCATGTAGGGGAATAAAATCTTTAAAGTGTGCATAGAGAAACAAACAGGATATCATAGTGAAGAATGAAGAAAAAAACAAGAGAATTAGAAGACAGTCGTGTTACACAAATCAAGAAAGGAGACAGTATCAAGAACAGAACTATCAAATGAAACTGTCAAGGAAGGAAATTCCATGAGAACATGGGAGATATTGGGACCCAATACACCAATGATTAGGCCTGGAACAAAGTTGGAACCTTTTCTCACTGCAAGAGAATGTGAGGAGATCATGAAGAGAGCCAGAGAAGGTAAGTGTTTGAAGGTGTCACAAGAAATGAAGAAATGATCATTATTTTCCTTAAAAGTAGCGAGTGAAGTTGGTGTTGGACATAGCTTACGGAAAGTGGCAATAGTTTAGAAAAGTTACAGACATAGGAAAACACACTGGGGTGAAGCTACAGTTAAATAATCTCCTCCCCATATGGACAATGGGAGGGTATAGATGGACATTACACTGACCCAGAGGAGGATTCTGTGCAATGCGGTACAAGGCCACAGGGAAAATAGCAGAAGGCATCAGTGAGAGCAGTTTTGAGTTATCACTTTGGTCCCTGTTCCCACGGAGATTCTGTATCAGGTCTGCCGCAATATGTGCTACGTTGTACAGCTGCATCATTGCAATTTCCACAGTTTTCAAAGTCTGGGAGCTACATTTACCAGAAGCCCTTTCTATTTAGTTCTGAAATAGAATGTGCCAATAAAGGAAAATTGTGTGTGGTTTAGATAGGAACAAAGAGGAAGCCATTATTCCCACGAGGTCAAGGAGGTCAGATGTAGCCTGTCTTCCATAGGGACTTTTTCTATAGACTTCTGGAAAGCTTCCAGTATTTTACGCTCTCAGCCCGCCACCATTCATACAATCTCTAACTCCTACATTAAATCTCATTTGCATAGCGCTACCTGTGGCTCTCTCTTCCTAACCAGCACTGTATGCACACACTGGGCCAACTATTCACATGACCTTCCCCACCCTCTGAAAAAACGGAAGAAACAATCTACTTATTTTGACCTCCATTAAACTCTATTTTCTTTGGCAGTGTTGTTTGGAAAAACAGCTGAGGATACCTCAGACACTACCGCTACAGCTTCTTGCATCCTGTTACCCTAAAATACTTCCTGCATTCTTGAGAGTAGGCTTCTACTTGGGTGCATGCATTCCCACAATGTTCCCACATAATTGGATACTGTCACCTCCCATTAAATCTCTGCATTCTTGGCAGCAGTCATTAATCGGAGACCAAACCATGGACATACCAATAGGATTTGGACACCTCGTGAGAATACACCTTCCCGGGGCAGTGATTCACCACACTCATATTCAGCCAGCTGTTTACAGACACCAAAAAGTTTCTTACTCTACAACTTGGAATCTCGTGCCTCAAGCAGTGCAGGCTCTGAAGCAGCTGTACATACACAGTGAGTCTGACACATGGGCAGGGCGTGACAGAGTGGAAAAAGCAAACTTTGTCTAATTTAGCACATAAATCCTACTTAGTTCTGGTCACACACTGTGGGCCTAATTTACTTGGGTTCTTATAGAACCTGAGTTTCTAAATCCTTTTTGGCAGCCAACTGCTGTGATTAGGAATTTAGACTCTGCAGCTGGACTGCCTGAGGTGAAGTCCTGGTTTGATCTGGGGAAAGCTGCTTATCCACTTTATAACTCACATAGGACATAGCGAATTGAAGATTAAAGGAACAATGCGTTTAAAGTGCTCTATAAATTTTATCATTATGATCTTCACTTTACTGGATCTGCAGTAAAAGCTGATTTCTCTTTCTTTATTATTGCCATTCCATCTATTTTCTCCCAAATACAGGACAAACAAGGTTGGTTTATTCCCTGCTTGTCAACATTCTTACCCTTACCTCCACCCAATGTACGGCATACATCAAAAAATACTTCCTTTTCATTTGTGTCTTGACAACCCTGTGGCCTAGCTTATACTTCAAGACTTGTCTACCCAATTACTGCTTTATGTTATACGATCTTGTCCCTCCCCATGCCACATTTATAATCTCGTCTTCTATCTCTGCCCTCTGCTTATTCACTCTACTCCAGGCACACTTGGTCCCTGCTGTCCTTTTCTTTTTTTTTTTTTTTGGTACCAGGAATTGAACTCAGGACCTTACACTCACCAGGCAGGCACTTGTGCTGCTTAGCTACACACCTGCCCCCCTTGTTGTGTTTAAATGTTCCAAACAGCTCCCAGCACAGGGCCTGCACACACTTTTGTCCTTCCTAGAAAACACTTCTCCTGGGAGCATGGTTTAAGCCCTCACTTCTATCTGGCCCTTTCCCAAGTCACCTTCTGAATTAGGCTCTCCCTGACCCCACCCCCATATAAAGCAGACTCCTCTAAGTTGCAATCATCCCTATTCTGCTTTATTTTCTTCCACAGTATGCATCACCATCTATCAGACCATGTATCCAGTTATCTATTCATTGTCTATTTCTCTTATAATCCCTAGTGGGATTTCCCTGATGCCACATATAACTGGGGAGAAAGACAGTCCATCCCATTCCCTAGCATCTAAGAGGATAACGGGCACAGCTCTCCAGACCCATCTGATCGCCCCACACACGGCTTTTTAAAGGCAAGCCATGCTGAGGATCAACCCCAGGGCCCTGCTCAGCACTTAGCCACTGTGCTATACCCTCAGCCTCTGAGCTCCCTTTTTAAAATATCACTTTGTAAAAGTAGTGTGAACAAGTTTTGTCTTCCCAAATAAGATACAATAATATTTTATTGTCATATAAATATGCTGTCTACAGATATCTTTTCCACTAGTTAAACAAGAGATTGAAGGTATGTAGAAAAAGGAAATAACAAATACTATGGAAAACAATCAGTGTAATTTACTTGTAAGTTCATGTAAAATTACAGGAATAAGAAACACTGATACCCAGATACCCAGGGTTGCAATGTTCTACAAGTTTAGATACATCTCAATTAAATGTCCCAGGGAACTGAGGTCCCACTGAACTTCACACTGGCCCCTAGCAATCTTCTCTTAATAGTATTTTTCCCATTCCCATTGATAACTCATTGCATAATGAGTTAATCTTTCTGATGGAAAATTGACAAATGGTATATCAGAGGTTAGGAAAGGTCAAAGATTATGAGATTACTTTTTGTAGTTGGGTTGGGAAACTTGCATTTACGGAGTCCAGAATGACTATCAGTTAGCCAACAGATATTCATGTAGGGTCCACATCAACATTACTCAAACATTTATTTAAATTACATCTTTATTACCCTACAACATGGCACCTGGTAATTTCATAGACTGCAACTGTGGTATGCAACACTTATTTGACTAACAATAAACTGTCACTGTATTAGTTCCCTATTGCCACTATAACAGACTACAAATTTAGGGACATAAAATCAGCACAAAATATTCTTTTACAATTCTGGAGGTCAGAAGTTTGAAATAAGTCTTAAAAGGTAAAAATCATGGTATTGTCAGAGCTGCATTCCAGAGGCTCTAAGTGGAAAGCCATTTCCTTCCCCTTTCCAGCTTCTAGAAGCAACCCACATTCCTGGCTGTGTCCTCTCTCCTCTGTCTTCAAAGTGCAGCCTCCCAGCTCTCCCTTCATATCTCTCCGCTCTGTTACCTTCCTGCCTCCTTTCCATAAGGACCCTTATGATTACCGTGGCCCACGCAGACAACTCATGATAATTCCTCCCATCTATACGGCTTTAGTTTGACACAGCTGCAAGTCCTTTTACCCATGCATGGTAACAGAATTCACAAGTTCTAGGGACTAAGATGTAGACACCTCTGGGACAATTATTCCAGGTATCATAATAACCATCAGGTAAGTAAGTACATAATTCTAATAAAAAGATTATGTATTACGTATTTTCGTGTCAGAAAACCTAGGTTTGCGTTTGCCTCGTGTGATTTCAAACAACTCAACTGACCTCTTTGAACCATTTCCTCAAATGCAAAATGAAGACAGTAATGTGTCAAGGAGTATTCTAGGTGACATATAACCAAAGTTATTACACTTTACACATGGCCCCAACTTATAACATCTTGAATTATAATTTTTTTACCTTACGATGGTGTAAAAGCCGCAGTCAGTAGAAACCATGCTTCAAATGTTGAACTTTAATCTTTTCCCAAGCTAACAATACATATATCTTGTGATATTAGGCAACAGCAGAGAACTGGAGCTTTGGCCTGCCACAGAATCATAAGAATAAACAATGGGTTCTCTGCAGTGTACTATCTTGATAAATTATGATGTTCAGCAGGCTGACTCTATTAAATGCATTTTCAGTTTATGATGATATCAAGATGTAGCCTACCGGAAGTCCAGGAGTATCTATTGTGTGATTAGAGCAACAACAGGACTAAGCACCAGGACAGCAGATAACTCAAATAAAAGATAGAATCTTTGAGGAGCAAAGGCATTAAGAAAGACATCTCAGAGCACGTGGGAATCTGAGAAGGGTTTAATAGGATAAATTGGTTTTCAGATAAGACAGAAGAAAGTTACTGTAGGCAGAAAAACAGCCATGCAAAAGCAGAGGTAGGCAACTGCACTGCTCACTATGCACAGGTTTGATGGTGGTGTTTCCTTATAAGATGACAGGGAGACAGGAGTCATGTGAGAAAATATCAGCACAGAAAGCTGAGGTGAGATGGAGAAAGGATGTACTGAAAAGTGTAACTGTATGTGAGAAATCAGTTAAGTATTTCAAGCTGGGAAGTGGCCAACTATTTCATTTTGCCAGAGATTTCCTGGTTGTAGCAAGGACAGTTCTGTGGCTCAGGAAAACTCAGACTCAATCCAAACTAGGACGGTTGGTTACCCTGTGAGATGAGCTGATCAACTTATTTTCCAAACAATTCACTGGGGCTCAGATGAGGGCAATGAGCTATAAAGCAACAAGATGCAGAAAAAGGAAGGATAATATGGAGATTTCCCAAAGAACTAAATTTAGAAATTCCATTTGACTCAGATAGTCTCCTTGTAAGTATCTTCCCAAAAGAGCTAAAGACATCCTATTACGGCAATACACACATACCTATGTTTCTAGCAGCACAACTCTTAATAGCTGAAACCTGGAAGCAGCCTGTACGTCCATCAACAGATGAATGGATAAAGAAAATGTGTTATCTGGACATAATGGAATATTACTTGGCTATAAAGAATAAATTTAAGACATTTGTAGGAAAATGGATACACCCAGAAAATATAATATCAAGGGAAATAAATCAGACACATGAGTTTAAATACCATATGATATCTCTTGGTTGAGTCCAGAAAAGTATACATAAAGAGCAAAATAAACGACTGAGAGAAGGAAACAAGGAGATAGATCTTTTGCAAATAGGAAGAGGGCCAAGACACCAAGAGCAGGGGAAAGGGAGATATAAAGATTTAGTATGTGTCATGTACATGCACCAGATACCAACAATGAATGTAAAAATTACATGTTGTAAACATGAACTAAAAATAATAACAACAATAACGAAATGGACGAAGGGGATCTAGAGATGGCGGAGGAGAGGAGTGGATAAAGGAAGGGAACAAAGAAGAATCAAGATGTGGTATGACGATGCCTCTCCTCCCCAAGATGAATGAAAATTTCATGTACTACAGACATGTACTAACATAGTTAAAATTTTTAAAAAGAAACTGATAAGACGTTGCGGTCTTGGGCAAAATGGGGGGAGTGGTAACGATGAGAAGAAGTCAGGAGGAAGAGTTCCCAAGGTATTCAGGAAGCAGAATCGGTACCACTTGCTGAATGACTGGATGTGGGAAGTGAGGGAGCAGAAAAAATCTAGGATAACTCCCAGAATTTGGAGCAACTGGGTGAATCTAGAACAACTGGGGAAGCTAAGCGAGCAGACTGGAGTGGAGAATTTCTGCTTTAGATATTTAGATTTGGTTTTGCTATCCCCATGAGAAATCCAGGTGAAGCTCTCTGCAGTATGGTCCAGAATTCAGAGGCAACTCACAACTGGAGAGATAGTCACATTCTGCACAAAAGTGTGAGCATGTGGAAGAAATAAGAAAGTCATTTTACAAGCAATAATTATAATAGCTACCACTTATTGAGCACCCCTCATGTGTTGATGGAGAGTAACAGAGGCCACTATCTTTGAAAGCGGAAGTACTATGCAGATGAAGATGCAGAGACGGGTTATGGAACCCAAGGGCAGAAACACACCTGGATCTCAGAAAGAGACTGGAGCCAGGGAGGATTCTGTCACCAGAGCCCCTTGTCAGTGCAGTTTTCTTCATGCCTCTGCTCCCTGCTTCCCTACTCTCTCTTGCTATAGATTTTTTCAGGCTTCCCGAGCTATATGGCTGTTCACATAGCTGTCTATAGTTCTAAAGTTAATATCTCCTCCATGTGGGGCATCAGGCGGACAGTAACAATGGAACCACAGATTGCTAACACTGAATTGCAAGAGAAGGTGTTCATGGTCCTATCTTAAAGCAGAGAGATAATCTGGACCAAACAATTGTGGAAAGGGCTTTGACGAGAATAGGCAGTCCCCAGAAAAGATATCAGTGGCGATGATGACCCAAGGTATCTACTACCCACATACATTCTTATTTATCTTTCTTTAGACTCACTCTCTGAGGCACTTATTACTACTATGCTTCAGACAGCAAATGCTCTGCAGGCAAAGACCCTATCAACTTGTTCACTGCTGTATTTCTAGCACCTAGTACAATGCCTAGCTCATGCCTAGTATGTACATTTTGTGTGAGCAAATGAATAAGCCTCAGTTCTACATATGAGGGAACTTAGCCTCAGTGAGGGGTAATCATTTTCCCAGAATGCCACAGCTATGTAACAGAAAGGAAAATCAAGTCCAAATCGAGTCTGCTTCAGATGTGCTCTTAACCGAGGAAAATCCACTTCTGGTGAGGTCCTCACTGTTATTCTAGAGTCTGGAATTTCCTTGAAAAAAAGTTTTCCTAGAATAAAAGATACTGGAGAACCTAATTATACCCCAGCAGCAAGTAGAAGAGCCCTGTCAGCAGCTGGCCTATGCTGAGAACCGGTGTGAGGGCTGGCATTCCACACACGTAGCTGAAGGCCAGCAGTATGGACTAGATAAAGTGCACACCACTGGAATGAATACCATAGCGCTGGACACATGGTGGGCATTTGTAGTACACCAGACCTGTGCAGTTCTACCGCATGACTTGACCACCCATAGCTAATGCTTCAGAGAGAAAAGTTCTCAGGTGTGGCTCCACTCACAAGCCCAAAGAAGAAATAAAATGAAGTACAATTCAGCATTTTCTTCCTCTTACAGGTTATGACACAAAGAAAGCTAATTTTCCCCCAACCCACCCAAACCCTGCTGTCTCCCACACGGCTAACTTCATTCCAGCAGCGTGTTGAAGGGACCACTTCTCTTCTATTTCCTAAATGCCTAAGCTTTTGCTTATAAGACACTTCCTTGATTAATGTAGTATAGCTTTATAGTACAGTCTTCAGGCCAGCCAGTATAACCTAATTTTTTCCAGGTTCTTTTGGCTATTCTGATTCTTTTGTTTTCCCTATAAATTTTAGAATCAGCCTGTCCATTTATATAAAAGGAAAGAAGGGAAGGAAGGAGGGAGGGAGGGAAAATACCATTAGAATATGTACTAGGATGCTACTGTATTTATAAAACAACTTGTGTGAGGGCATTTGGCAACTTAACAATGAGTCTTCTGTCCACAAATATCAATAAATTCATTATTCAAATTTTTCTTTTGCCTTTTATCAATGTTTTGCAAATTTTAGCATGCAGACCTTGCATGTTTTGTAGAATTATATCTAGTAATTTGGGTATTATAAATGGTGTTTTAATTTCAATTTCCGTTTATTGATAGTATATGCAAATATGTTTTGATTTTTTTTTTACTGTCTTTATATCCTGAGTATAAACTCACAGATTAGTTCTAGTAGTCTGTTTCAATTTTGGCTTTTTGTAGTATTTAGGAGAGGTTCCACATCAGCAATAATGCCATCTGCAAACAGGTTTTACTCCTTCCTCAAAGGCAAAGCATTCAGTCCTTACCACTAGGTAAGATACTAGCTGATAGAATTTGGTAGATGCCTTCTATCACGTTGAGAAAGTTCCCTGCTATTCCTTTTTATCCTAAAGGTTTTCTAGAATCACAAATAGATGTTGAATTTTGCCAAATACCTTTTCTGAGATATTATAGTTTGTCTCCTTTAGTTTTTTGATATGATGAATCCTTGATTGATCCTGAAGCTAAACCACCCTGACATTTCTAACGTTAAACACCCCTTGGCTGTAACATATTATCCTTTTCACACATTGTTAAATATGCTTTATTACATTTTTACTAAAAATTAGGTACTACTATTCATGAGAAATATTGATACTTTTATTCTTTATATCTTTTCCAGGTTTTTCTACTGCTGACCTCATAGAATGAGTTGGGAAGTATTCCATCTTTTTCAACTTTCTGGATGATTTTATGTATAATTGGTATTATCTCTTCCTTAGATGTTTGGTAGAATTACCAGTAAAGCCCACTGAACCTAGAGTAACTTCTTTATGGAAAAGCTTTTAATTATGTATTGAATTTACTTAGGAGATAGAAGACCATTCATTTAGCCATTTTTGTTTTATTTTATTATATGTTGACAAATTAGAGTTGTACATGTACATGTTATTTCTTTTCAAGTAAGCTTTAGTAGTTAGTCTTTCAAGGAATTTTTCCACTTCATCTAAATTGCCAGAGTTATTGGCAGATTCCTTTCTTATCCTTTAAAGATCCTTAGATTCTGCAATGTCTCGTCTCTTGTCCTGGATATTACATATTTAATTTATTGAAACTTGTTCTACGGCTCAGTCTATCGGAATAACTATTCCACGTTCACTTAAGAACAATGTGTGTTCTCTTACTGTTGATAGGCATTATCTATGAATCATCAGTCAGGTCAAGCTGGTTAATAATGTTCTTCAAGACTTCTTACTGGGTTATTTGATCAATATTGTATGTCTGTATGTGTTATCCTGAACACACACTTCGAAGATGTCAATATGCAAAGCAACAACTATTGGTGGGTTTTTTTGTTGTTGTTGCTGTTGTTGTTGTTTGCCTGTTTTGTTTTCTGTCTTTGGATTTTTGGTTTTTGTGTTTTTCTGTTGTTGAGAGGATTAATTGTCTGACCAATTTTGCATGTCTGTATATGGGTTCATATATTTACACTT
>PVLD010026535.1:0-22059 GCA_004027595.1 Dinomys branickii | reverse complement strand
TCTCTCTCTCTCTCTCTCTGTCTCTCTCTCTGTCTCTCTCTCTCTCTCTCTCCACACATTTCTATAAGACAAGCCCTCAAAATTTATACCTTGTGATTATTTCTAAGAGTTTCCTGCTTTATGAAGATTTATGGAGCACTTTCTGAGCCAGGCATTGTGTGAAGAGCTTTCACTTCACATTTTACTTATTCCAATTAGCTAGTTAGTGGCCAACTAACCTTGGAATGTCTGCCAAGGATCTTTTACTGTATGCAGGCTGCCATCCAAGAATTAGATGGTCTGTTGCCTTTAATAAAGTGTGTATGTGCATTTTGGCTTTTTTTCCCCATTCAAGTGATATGTGCTCTGCCAACTATTATGTTATTATCTTAAGCTTCAAATTCATGCTTCTCTACTTTGTGATTTAAGGTTGAACCTGAACAGGCACATTTTTCCTTGAAAATTCTTCTCCATCCTTTCTCTAGCTGATAAGAAGCTCCAGGGAGGCCTCCTTGGAATGGGAAGTGGGAAGGGACTGTTCTTTCCCATTTTGGAATCCCAAAAGAGAAGCTGGCAACAACTCCATGCTCAGACACTAAGGGTACGATTCAGGGTTCCGCTTGGGCTCCAGAAGTACTTAAAATAAGTGTGCTGTTCTCAGTCAGAGGTCTCCTCCCTGAGCGTCTATGATGTAATGGTTACAGTGTCTTCTTTCCCTTATTCTCGAAGCCCTGGGGGCAGTAGCTGCTTTCTTGCTATTATAGGATACCTTCATGTTTGATGATTGCCATTCCAATTCTGAAAGATCACGTTAACAATTCTTGAATTCCTCTTCTTAAATGTTCATTCTCGGTCTGCTAACTTGTCTCTGATAGGTATACCAATTACAGAACATTTATAACATCTTTTTGAAAGGATAATCACATTGCCTGAGGTGATATTTTTAATATTTCAATCTATTTCTCCTATCTTTGTCTAGTGATAAATATTGCTTGAAATTGACATTTATTGTAGGAATATAAAAATAGAAATAACTGTGTGTTTGTTGATAAGAAACTATGGGAAGGATAACTTCCAAATTAGACAGGTAGAATTTATAGAATGTTTTCTCCATGTGTTTTGTGTACATATTCTATGATACATTAATCACTGCCCGGCCCAGGAGAAAATGCCCCATTCCGACAACTTTAAAGAGGAGGGATTTGTTTGGCCCATGATTTCAGGGGACTGAGTCCATGGTCGGCTGCCTCCCATGCAGAAACAGCATGGCGCCAAAAGCTGCTCACCGCGTGATAGAGAGCATGCGCAGAGGCAGAGGAGCCGCGGATAAGAATACACCTTCCAAGTGACAGCCTCAGGGACTCATCTCCTCCACCCAGGCACATTCATTCAGAACTCACCCATGAACAGATCCACTGATGAGCACAACATCATCATGACCCAGTCACCTTCCAAAGCCCCACCTCTGAGCACATGAGACTGTGGGAGGCATGATAGACCTAAACCATAACACAAGCTTTATTGAAGACATTATTGCTGACAGTACATGGCACCCCAGGAGTACAGATGATCAGGGCCCCTAAAACTGTCTCGGGAACACACTTGAGGCAGAAAAACAGACAGAACCAACACCGCAGGCTGCAAAGACAGGTGCCCTGAATTGCAGGTTGTTCTAGGTAGTGACCAAGCTGGACCTCACATGAACACTTCTGTGAGGGACCCCTGTCTTGCGTATGAGCCAGAACTGAATAATGGAGGGACTCCGGTGGGGAATGGTCAGACTTAAAGAAGCTGCTCTCCATGTGGAGACAGATGTGGACACTAGGTCATGTGAGATATGCTGAAGATTCAGGGGGTGAAGATACACCTCTGGAGAAGGGAGGAGAGTGGGAGTGGAAGGGTGAGGGGCCCTGCAGGGAACCAGAGCTCAAAGCTGTGGTAGAGGAGAGACTGGCTGGGGAGGAAGGAAGGAAGAAGAGGCTTTTGCATTCACAGTGGGCAGAAAATCCTGCCAGGCTGATGGCAAAGATTTCAGTAAGTAAAAATTTTAGGATCAAGAGGCTCATAAAGCCCAGCTTATTATCCAAGTCCAATTAATATGGATTATAGGCTAAATCAGTAGCAAAAGGACCACCAAGTTAGTACAGACGTTTCAACAGTAACATAACTTCCCATCCACCAGTTTATTTGTTGCTGAAAATCAGATTCTACATACATGTGGGAAGCAGACACTGAAATTATTTGCACATGCAGCCACCTTTACAATGTCTGAGATTCACAAGAAGCTCTGCTACATGCTTCTCTCCAGTCTTTCACACAGGTAATCAACACACGGATTATCTCTGAAGTGATGGCGCTAATGCTTCCGTGGTGACGAGCTGAAGAAGAAAGAGCAGAAAATGAAAGCAGGCGCTGCATTCTGTATCTGGGACAGACACACGGGCCCATTGTGCAGAATTTACTGCAGGACTCACAGGGACAGGAGAGTGTCGGTACTGCACACCCCACAGACAAGAAAGAACATGAAAACCTCCACTGCCATGTATTATTCCCCTCAAGTATAATCTCAGCCTCAGTCACAGGACCACCTGTATGTTGGTCTTCTTTACCCTTCCCTCAGAGACATCCTGCCCTTTCTCCCCGGATACTTTTCGGATGGCTTCCCACTTTTTTAAGCAAAACAATTTGGATTTTTCTTTGCTGATGCCCCATAATTTACACGACCAAACTCATCTTAATGAAATAAGTGCCAGAGGTTGGATCATGCACACTCTCTGCAGAGGACAAGGATCTGGTACATAGCGTTTCTCGCGACTGCGCGGTAATCAGCCGCTTTCTCTTAGCTCCATCTCTTCTCCCAGAGGAAAAGCTCAATAAAAACAGACAAGTACTGTTTGCTAGTGTACGTGACATTTTCGCTCTGTTACTTCATAGACAATATAATGAGGATATTCCAGGTCATTATTGGTGAGTGACATATCTTTTCATATGAATGCCACTGTCTTCTGGTAGAAAAGGGCATTTTATATATGAGGCATGATGGTGAATGTTTAAATTAAAATCATGTATTATAATAAAGGACACGTTGTCATAAGCCCCCCTCAAAGTCCTCCCCCCCATAGTCATCACATGTCCTTTCTACTTTGTGCAACGGCTCTGCAGTCCTCTTTCCTTAGTCTCTTTAGTTGAGTTGCCTTTGCTACCTCCATGTCCTGAATGGATTCAAAACATCTCCCTTTTGTGGACATTTTGACTTTGGGGAAGAGCCAGAAGTTGCACAGTATCAACCTCAATGACTAAAGTGAACGAGGACACAGCGCCATATTTTTATGAGCCTGTTTTCCATTGGGTGGCACTCGGTAGCAACATTTGCTGTATTGTGATCACAGCTCACAAACACGCTCAGAAAAGAGGACTTCCAGAACAGGTTCAAGAACTGGAGTGATCTGATGCACTGTATATTGTACACTCACACAATGGACCATCACTCAACAAGAAGAAGGAGCAAAGGACTGTCGCACACCAAGACACGGATGCCTCTTACGGGTGCCATGCTAAGAGAAAGAAGCTAAAGATAAGGGCCAGCCATGAAGGACTCCAGATAAATGACTTTCAGAGAAAGAAATGTATATGGTGGAAACATCAGTGTTTGCCAACTCTTGGAAGAGAGGGGAGTTTGTCTATGGAAAGACAGAGCTGGCACAATTATGGGCCTGATGGCTCAGTTATATATGTTCAGCGTCTTAGTGGTTATATGATCGTGCATTTGAATGCCAAAAGACTGACTTATGTTAAAGAGCTATTTAAAAGTAAACATATGAAAACGTTAACAAGCAATCTAGATCTCACATAATAATATACCTCCTAAATTGTTCTCCAGTTTCTCAAAGATTTACAGTTATAAAACTGAGGAGTGAAATTTTACAATATTTAATCATTATAATAAAGCTGCCAATCTTCCACTAAAAACAATCATTGAGACTACAGAGATAGATGATAATACAAGAAAATAGACTGATGGTTTATTGATACATTAAAACTATGTTAGTGTATAGTATTTGATAAAATTATACTCATTTGAGTAAACAAATGTTTATGTTTTTAAATAAATATTAAAAGCATAACAATAGATTAGGTTACACAATATTCTCCACTGTATAGAATTACACTGAGTACTAACATTCACAATAATTAAAATTATCTTAAAGAACTATATTGCTTAGTTCAGTTTAATTCTGGATGTAAATCTTTCAACAAATGCATTTTTGGAGAAATTCTTTTCTTTTTTTTTTTTTTTTTGTCTTTTTGAGACAAGGTCTCACTATGCAGTTCAGGCTGGTCTTAAACTGACTTTGTAGCCCAGGCTGGCTTCGAACTCACAACAGTCCTGCCTCAGCCTCCCCAGTGCTGGGATTACAGGCTGAACCACCACACCTGGCAGAATTTATTTTCTGATGATGAATGAAAAGTCTGTTGTCCACCTAGCACTTTAGCACCCATAAGTTTCACGACGTAGAATGACTCCAAAATCATTCTGTAACACCATCTTCAAGCACAGATTAAAAGTGCAAGCCTATCGTTTTTTCTTCAGTTTTGCTACATTGAGTGTAATGGTTAATGCTGGTGGCCAACCTACACGTTGATAGGGGCTTAGGTGACTGGAAAAGGGCACATCTGGGTAGGTCAGGGAGGTGTGACCCTGGAGACCGTATCTGGTCTCTGGCCTCTTCCTCTCTGGCTCCTTCACTGCATCCTGGTCACGTGAGGTGAGCAGTTCTTCTCCACTTGCTCCTCTCCCATGATGCATCTTCTTTGGAGACAGCAGACCATGGACTGAAACTTCTGAAACCTGGAACCCAAACAAACCTTCCCTCCTCTAGGTTATGAATGTCAGGAATGTGTCCCAGCAATGAAAAGCTGACCAATACATTGAACCTCACGGGTATTGCACAAGTCGCAAAAGAAAGACTTGTAATCTTGGGTTTAGCAAATCTATCAGACCGTTTTACAACAGTTCAGATTGTTCCTGGGTTGTGGGTCCTGCCCAAGTTCTTGATGCCCTAAACAAAGAATTGAGCAGCACACCCAAGGGCAGCAGGGGGGATCAATGACCTATGTGAATGAGAAAAGACAAGATCCACTCCACAGGGTGGGAGGATACCACTAAGAAGAGTTCATAAAGTGTGCAAGTGTTGAAGATTTTAAATGTTAGAGTTTGGAGTAGGATTAAGGATTTGTTCTGAGGTTTGACTCTTGCCAATGAGTGCCTAATCTTAGCCCCTACATCAGGTAATGGAATTTTTGACCTTTGATGGCCCTTGGAGGAACTGTCACAACATCCAAAGCCCACAGAGATAGGGTAGTCAAATCTGCATAGTCAATGACATGGTAATTAGGTTTGGGTCATCCAAGCCTTGCCAAGAAGCACTGGCTATGTGCTCAGGAATTTACTATGTAAAAACTAATCACCTGCTTACCTGATTCCAGTGTGTTTAGACCTAGGAATCCTGGCTCTGGGATAATGTTTAATTCAGAAAATGGATCCAGTCCCAGAAAATAGGCTGCAAAGTGGGCCCTCCCGTCTTTTTCCAGTCTTTTCCATACCTCCTACCTCAGGACTATCATTAGTATCTTTTAGCAATAAAGTATTTATTAGTTATTCATGAACATTATTTTTCAATGTAATGCTATTACATACTTGATAGATTACAATATACTCAGCTCTTGGTGTATAAACATAACTTTTATATGCACTAGGAAACCAAAAATACTGTGTGACTCATTTTATTGCAATATTTGCTTTATTATTGTGGTCTGGAACCAAACCTTCAAAATCTCCAAAGTATTCCTGCATACAAAGAAAGAAGAAAAGAAAAAAACTAGGGAAGCAAACCAGGAAAGCAAAACAACGCTTCCCAAACCAATTAAAATGCTCCTTTGCTACACTTACTATGAAAAATTTTTTGCCACAGAGGATACAAATTATAAATTCAAAATAATATTAAATGTAAACAATATGAGACTACAATTACAATAAGTCTTCAACTTACGAACATTCAAGTTGCGAACTTTCACAGCTAGGAAGAGACCTCACATTAAAAACTTCCAAAATCAGGACAAGAAAACAAGCATCTAAAGAAATCCATTCTTAAGGTATACTGTAGTCAGATTTCAAAGACAAAAATGTGGGAAGCAGCAAGAGAAAAATGATTTTTCCTGTGCAAGGTTCTGGCTGTCACAGACCCACTGTATCCTACTGATAACGCCCCTTGCTAGAGCCAGTGAATCTGAATGGCTCAAATAATAATCCTTCATCATTAAAAATTATAGTCCTAGGTTTATATTCCCCTAACTTATGTTTTTCAATCTTTGTCTTCACCCCTATCTATACAAATGAATATAGTCAAACACTTCCTGGTCTCAATCACTTTGTAACATACAATTGGCTTGTTATTCACCACAGAATCTTGATTAAATTCAATTTTTAAGGAAAATATGGCCTTGCTCCTGCATTTGTGAAACATCAGTATTCCCTCTAATTGAAAGGAGAATGAGGAAATACCTGGTGCTACTCTAACATACAGCAGAGACAAGAAAAAGGACAGCTCTTCATTTTATAGCTTATAATGTCTGTTTCCAATTCCCTTTCTTAACCACTTTTATTATGTTGATTTATTTAAATGTGCAAGTGAGGATAGCACTTGGAAATGCTAATCCAATCAGTTTTAATTCCTTTGATATGTAGAAGAACAGTATTAATTGTAGCAAACTAATTTGTACTACTTTAACTATCAAAAGCTTCTGTGGGGTTGCAATCTAACCAAGCATTAATTAACTTAGTCACTGTTCCAACAGTTCAAGTCAACTTGCTGTGCAGATCGTGATGTGTAACACTTTAGTATTCATAACAAATTACCCCCCTCTTCAATATGTCAAACGTACTTAGTAAAATTGGAAAGTTGAAGCTGAAAAAATTTTCTGCACTTTTCTTCTTAATTTTCCAAAACTTACGGCTTTTGTTACAGATGGCAATGAACTAGAAAAAATTTAAATCTAAGTATCAAACAGCATCCATAACAATCATACACCTGATATAGGCTACATGTATTTAATATAAAACATGCATTTAATATAAATGCACTGGGGGTAAATATCAGGTATTTTTCTTTCAGCATTAATATTTCTAAATATCTTCAAAACAAAAGGCATGAGGCTATGAAAATCTTGTGCCCTGTTTAAGTTCGGAGAGTGAAAGCTACTTTCTAAATGCTATATTTGTTATTATGGCAGAACTACGTATAATACAGTAGAACAAGAGGGGTTTGGGAGACACTGTTGGAAGGTTTAAAAATTAATAAATTTATAGTCATTCCTACTTTCCAATGTACCATCCACTACATTAAATATTTTAATATTTTATCACATTTAATCCTCATTGTAATCCTAGTATTAATACCCATTTTAGAAATGAAAAAAAAATAATAAAGCTTCTGCTGGAAGCCTTGGAACTGTTAATGCATCAGAGGAACTGACATGCCTCAGACTGTCAAGACTGCTGGTAACCTCCCTGCATTATTTATTTTATCATTTATTTTAGTTATAGAATCTGCTTATTGAAAAAAACTGAATTTTGTTTTGTCATCTTAAAAAGCAAGGAGTAAAACCTATGTTATGGTGGTGTGACTCGTCAGTGAGGGAGGATCCAGGGTATGTAAATAAGGAAAGATCGGACTGTGATCTTGAAGAGGGACGGTTGAAAAGAGGACTTGAGATCCAGGTGAAACAAGGGAGGTACGTGGGTCTCAGGAAGCACCACCATGGGAGGGCTGCTCCTCATCAACAAAAAGTTCATCTATTTCTTTCCTTGTTGCCGCACAACTTTAATAGAGCTGCGGGGCTCCCGTCCAAAGTGCAGCCTGAATATAATGCTCACTTGGGAAATTAAATGGAGCTCCATTCTCTGGCATTTTATATCCATTATCATTTACAAATTTTGTAATCATGACCCCTTAGAATTTGTTGGCATCGTTTTGCCTCATTAAGCTATAGTCACATCGTATGTTACTTAAGAAATCCCTGTATGGTGGGGACTTCTCGGTAAATTCTAACTTACTAGGAATAACTTTGGTCTCCAGAACTATTCAGGAGATAACAATAAAGAAAAAAATATGTAAAATACATGCAAATAAGTAAAAATGATTTTTGAGGATGAATCACTGGATTGACTGTGAACTAATCAAAAACTTCTAGGCAGAGTCTGAGGGGCTTAAACATCCTCTTCCCAATCTTTTTAGGATCCCAATGATTTGGGTCATCCCACAAACACAGCAGAATAATTTGGTACTGTCAGAGGACTGTGATATGTGTCTTCCAGTCCAACCCACTCTGGGAAAGCAATACAGTAGACTCTGGCTTTCCTTTATTTTTGATAATTTCCTTTATTTTTGATAATGGTTAATTCATGTGAAGAAATACTAGTGTATAACCATAACCCTTCAATTCTCCCTGAAAAATTCTTATGCCTCAGTCGAAAGTTATCTCTTTTGTTTTTTAATGATATTTAAAGTAACTTTACTTACTATTACATAAGATTGAGCCCCTACCTTATTTCTCAAATTGATCAAAGTACCAGAGATTTCTGTAACATTGTCTGAGATGGTTTAATGTAATTGGTGTCTTCATTTCTTTTACACATCCATTCAAACCCATAAAGTCTTACATAAGTACCCCTGGTGCATTGGTTCAGAAGCCCTGCCTATACCCAAATCATTCATGCTCACATCTCTTATCAGAATGGTGTAGTATTTACACATAAACTAGACACATCCTGCTACTATATACTTCAAATCATCTCTAGACTACTTGAAATACACACACAAAGTAAATATTGTGGACATAGTTGCTATACTCTATTATTTAAGGAATAATGAAAAGATTCTATGCATATCCAATACTGATACATTTCTTTTCTGAATATTTTTTTTATGTGAGTTAGCTAAACCCAGGGAGGTATAACCAAGTAACATAGAGGGGTCGTCATTGTTAAGGGTAGTTTCTTAATACATGAGAAACACAATTTTAGTCAATTCATTTAGAAAATTGGAATATACCAGCTAACAAACAAGAACCAAAATGTGTGTGTCAAAAGTGTTCCTAAAATGTTAACAAGTAGTTGTAATAGAACTCTGGGATTTTTGAACCACTGCAGGAAAACCATGAAAAATTATTGCATGAGTTGAAATTAGTGGTTGGGTGCCATAGACAACTGGTTAGAGTTGTTTAATAGCTAATAAAAAGTAAATTTTGCTGTAAAGCCAGCCATCAGAATAGAAAAATAGTCTTGATGTTGATCATTAGTAGGATGTCTTGTGTTGCCTAAAATAAACGTTTCTGAACAAGTGGAAATATCTTTTGATATTTTCAATGCTTACAAATAATCACTGAGGCTAACTACATAATTTCATTAAGGATTATTTTAAGATATGAAAATAATTTGATGACAAATATGTCATAATAAATGATCAAGCAAAACTATTGTCTCTTATTTCTCAGAATTAACTAGGGATTGGTACTAACTCACTTAAGTATATTCTCCAGGTGTTACATGTCAATAAAATATTTCAAAAACATTTATTTCATAAATACGCTTGGTATCTGAACAATACTGAAATAATTTAGTTTTTTCTACTTGTATCAGTACATTTATTTATTAAAAAGTATATGTATGCTCAATAAAGTGCTAAGGATGGTACTCAAATCGACTTTGTCTATTTGCAGGGAGCGTAGATAGAGAGCTAAAAAGTGAAATATCAGATAAGTATGGAGGAATTTGCATGTAACAGGAGAAGTTCATTTGCCAAAATAATTATACAGAAAATAAGTGAAATGAAAACTCATGTTGTAGCCACAACATGAAAAGGCAATAGATTTGAGCTGAATATGAAGAACTTAGATGATCAGAGAGCAAATTAAAGGGCCTGGATGGCTAAAGGAAGGAGTCAAAAGCAAAAGAATAAATGGAATACATCAAAAGAAATGGTAGCTTTGAGAAAGAAGATACCAGTCCAGTGGAGTCAGCGCTTCACCATTGAGAGAATAATCCAGGAAACAGACAGAATATCTGACAGGATGTCCAGAAATACTTCACAAAGTGTCAAGAACAAGGGGATAAGTGTTTTACTGGAGAGGAGGATTGTTATAGTCACGATTTACAAGGGAATAGATTTTTAAAAGACATATAATTTATAGTATTATTTTATAATATTCACCCTAAAAGTCAAATGCAGAACAGTGCAGGAGATCTGTCCACGCACTAGAGACCCAAAGAATCCACCTAAGGATCTGGTTTTGACAAAGTTCTGCACAAGTCAAGCTGAAGACCTAGAGGCCAAGGCAATGTCCTCCACAAGTCTAGCTGGAGGCTTAGAGCCCAAGACAATGTCTCATGAAAGTCTGTACTAAGGGCCTGCACTAGCAAGACCCAAAGGTCAGCGATGGAAGCTAGAAAGCCTGCACTAGTGGGATGAAGGATCTGTGCCAGCAGGCTAAGGGTCTGCATTGGTGCCAGGAAGCAATGCTCAAGGTAAAGACCAACTTTCCCAAAGAGAACTGAAGCCATTCATAACAATAGCAAGGACATGAGCTCCTCCAAGGATGAGAACAGCTGAGTTCATATCAGGCAAAACAGAGTGACAAGCTTCTCCAAGAGGATCAACAACGCACCATCTTCCCCTCCAGTTCTGCTTTTATGTGGTTGGCAAAAACCCTCAAGTAGGACTTTCACACCCAGAAACATGCGAATTCAATTTGGCTGGGTGTTATAAGTTGACCATTAGTTAAACCACAGCAAGGATTTTGAAAGCAATTCATGGCGATGTGTCTTTTACTGTAATAAATATTTTAAGTTTAATCATTCGACATAATGTCAATCATACTTTGCATCAGGTAGTGGCCAGAAGGACAAAATGGTTGTTAAGAAATGCAAAATCCGATTATTCTTTGCAGTTCCACTCCCATTTGATTAACCAAAGCTTTGAGAATTTAATGAATCTTTCACTAATCTCCCTGTGGAATCCCTTTTCTTCAGAAAAACAATTTTTATTTGCTGTTGGCCCAAGGAAAAATCGGAAGGCCTATGTTCTATTCTTCGCTTCAAGTTTTTGTTCATAAGGTCCTGAATTTGACATGATGGTAACATACGTCCTTTAGAAATCATCTATTGTCTGTCAATGGTAACATAAGTGGATTCAATTAAATTGGCTCTAGTTCCTTTCTAACTGTAATACGTAGTCGGAATATACTCTAATGTTTCTTATATTTTAAAAAAATTCTGTGATGAAACAGTGAAGAAATGGAGCTGAGTGGAACAAATAGTGCCCAGGATTTTCAACTGAACAACAAGATGATTGACTGATGCTATAGTTACTAATGAGGACAGCGAAGGAGACCCACAGGCAGGGGAATAAAAGCCGTCCACGTTTGAACATACGATGTGAGATTCCCAGTAGAGGTGGCAGGAAACAGTTACACATGAAAATCAAGCTCAGGAAAGAGCGATAGGGTAAAAATTAGTTTTATCTTAAAGATTATACTCAGAACCTTTGTCATTTTCTTATACTGAATAATTTTATAAGGTAACATACAAATACCAATCAGGAAAAAAATAAACAATTGAGAACAGTAAAAAATAACAAATATGGCCTTTTGAAGTAATTATTAATAATGACATTTCACTTTAAATTACATGCCATCTTTTAAATCATATTTATGACCATTTATAATGAGTGGGGGAGCGTAATATTAAGTAAGACACTTATGGTATCAATGGTTTGAGTTAAATTTTAAATTTTAAAAAATCCACAGAAAAAACAATGGAAAGAAAAATTTAAAAATAATGGAAGTTTTCTGTTTATGATGGAAATATTGGTGACTTAAGTAACAATTCTCCACGTAATTCGAGTTTGGGTATATTCTATACTGAGCATTTATTAATTTTATAAAATCTTTAAAAGAAAAGAGACCAGAAGATAAAAGAAAAATAAGACCACTTCTAGTTACCCGTTGTAAATAACTGGAGGTCCATTCCTAATAGCCTTGCTCTGGCAACTGTTAAAGAAAGGCAGTGAGACAAATTGACCACCTCATGAGAAAAATTTAATAAATAGAAGGCTCTGCTGATAGATGGCATTGATTCTGCTTTATTGGAATGAGATTTCCTGAGCCCAATTGCCCAGTGTGTAATCAGCTCCATCTTTACCTCAGTGTTAATAAATATTTGATTCCTGCACTCTGGACCTGGCTACCCTGGTCTCTGGAATCACTGACCTGCAGGCAAGCACAGAGACCCTCAACCTCTGTCATCCATCACTCCCATGTATCAGCCAGATGCACACTGAATCAAGCCATGTTTCCTTTTCTTTAAAAAAAAAAATTCCACTCAATTTAAATCAATAATGCAAATGTGGTTGTTTTGAAGGAATCTCATGAAAAGAATCATTGATTAAAGGAATTGTGCAGAAGCATCACTGTTCAGGTGTTTTATAGGAATTTCACAGTACAGGCTGGGTAAGCACCTGTGATGAAATTAGAGGAAGAAATGAAATTATCAACACTCAATTAGAAACCATACTGGATGTATAGATTTTTTGAGGTTGGGATGATCTTGTTCACTTGCTCTTTTTTATGCAGACTTAATGAAACACATAAAAACTTGGTATAGGGCCTGCCTGTCACTTCAGCTGATGATAATGATTTCCACTTTATCTCAACAATTTCCATTTGCTTCGTCTTCACCTTTTCACTCTTCTCTGGAAAGTTTAAAAAAATGAAAAGAAAATGAACCACAGCAAAGCACCTGCACTCTTGACCCATCAAGATAAATGATCTCTTTGAGGTAAACTTCCCCTCTTGGCATCTCTCTACTTAAATTGCTCAGGTCAAAAACTCAGACATCTTTGAGTTCTCTTTTGTCTCACACTTCATAGGCAGCACCTTTGAGAATCTACCTTAGGATCCCACCATGATCCAACTGCCCTCGGTTGACGTTTCGGTCACCACCCTGTCTTTGTCTTGCACACTATCCTGTCTCCACTGGATTGTGGAAATGCCTCCCCACTCATCTTCCCTCCTGTGCCCATGTGTGGTTCATGTTGTTCTTAGAAAAGCAACGGGACTGATATTTATAAAACAGTCATCTGGCCATTTTACTCCTTTTCCAAAACTCTTCTGTGGCTCACACTCCACACAAAGTAAAAGCCAAAGTCCTTATCCTGGCTTCTCATGAAACAATAACCTGCTAAACAGGTTCAGTGAAGTGACGGAAGTAATGCAATAGTTATGGAAGGTTGGGCTCGGTGCCTGAACACCCACACATGAGCTCTGGGGTACACAGACAGGAGCTAAGAGAGCCAATCCAGGGCCATCCCCTGGGCTCCTTCTCCTTTAACTGGAACTGAGAGGAATGTTAGACAGCAATGGCCACATTGTCGCCACATGGAAGAGGGCAATGTGTTGGGAGAAAGCCAGTGCGCAGAGAGAGATGGAATCAGAGGCAGTCCTTGGGTCCTGTGTACTGGAGCCAATACTGTCCACTCTCAGCAAGGGCACCTGAGTTCAGAAAGTGCTCTTTCCCTCAAGCAAACTCAAGTCATGCCTCTATCCTTTCTTACCAAAGCATATCCACAAAATTGAAGCACTTGTGTATCTGTCAGCTCTCCAATTCCTATAACAAAACACCCAAGGCAACTAGCATATGAAGTGAAAAGGTTAACTTTGACCTACAGTTTGGGAGATTCCAGCCTAGGATTGAGTGGTGCTCTGTTTGAGTTCTGTAAGGACAGCACACATCATAGTAGATGCACATGACAGGGCTAATCCTTCTCTTCAGGAGCCAGGAAGCAAGAGGATAAGAACAGGAAGAGAACTGAGTCCCCCAGTAATTGAAGAACCCCTGTGTAGACCTTGTTTCTTAAATACCTTCTTCTGCACACCCTGTGGATCAATACTTTAACCAAGGGACTTTGAGAAACTTCCAAGTCACAGCAGCTGTAGACCAGACAAAAAGAGGGCCTGCAGACTTTACATCAAAAATAATATGAGATAACACATACAAAAAGCAGAATTTTAAAAACAAAGGTATCAGTATACACAAGGCTAAAAGTGAACAGGTAAAGTCTAAAAAAAAAAGCTCAATTTTACACACTATTGCAGTTGTTTTAATTGTTCTACTGCATGAGAAAATCAGATTAAGCCAAAGAATACGAAGAAAGGAGAGGAAATACAAGAAAAGCTCATATAAAAGAAGAGAAATTCAAATCGATATATGATATACCTGTGAAGTTTTGAAAAGCATAAGAGAGTAAGAATCTATCATAAGAATACCCAGTTTCATAAGTGATTAAAACTATCACTTTCTTGATTAAATATATGATACAAAGAACTCTTATGAACATTTATACTCTTACTTAGAAAAAAAATCCACAAGGAAAAAAATACTTAAGGCAAGTATTTCATTTTTTCCTTTTTAGAAACTCAAGAATTGCTTATGGAACTCCAGTAATAGTACAGACATCATTTCACTTCCATTCTTGGAAAAAAGACATAGACAAAATAAAGATCTTAATAGTATTATTATAAAGGTCATTCATATATGTGCATATGTATGTCTGAAGACTAAAATCAAAGAGCACATTTTCATTTCAACCAGAGTGAAATACAGAAATGATACTGTTAAAAGAGGGGAGTGTTTAAAACTTTCTCACATTTGTCTAGAATGGATCTTAGAATTTAGTTACCATTCTCAAGTTCAAAAGACAGGTTGGAAACGGCCTCTTCCATTGTACAATTTCTCTGTCATTAAAAGTTCCCTTTTCAATAGTCTCTCCCATGGAGTATACTTCAAAAGTTTCCTCCTTGGTAGATCTTGAGAATTAAAAGGCTCACAAAATTTTTTCACAACAATCCCAAGTTTCTACCACAAACACTACACAGGGTGCCATTAGAAGCTAGACTGCAGCAATGTGTGTCTGTTGACTGTTCCACCTTTTGCACAATCACACCCCATCAGTGCACGGTTACTTTCTTTACACTGATCATGTGCCCGGGTCTGTTTATCACTGGACATACAAGAGTTGAACGATGCAGGTTGAGCATTGATGAAATTAACATGTAAAAAGGTGAACTGTGCAAATGTTATGAAAAAAAAAGAACACGATGACAACAATGATCATCTGTTGTTCCAAGACCCAAAGCAGACATACGGTCACCACAATGACACAGAGAACAGACACATAAGGCAGATAACTTTTCTCTTTACCACCCTCTCAGCTGAGGTCTCTCTGTCTACAGAACTGAAACAGCAAGATCTACTTTCCAGGATTAGAAAGAGGGATCAATGTAAGAATGCAAAGTACACACAAGTGGTACCTACAGGCGCTCTCTGAGTGTCTGCCCTTTTACTCTTCTTAAGGGATAGTGGACCTAGCTATCCACAGGTATGGAGGCCATGTGGATAAAATTGAGATCTGGCTTCCCTTTTGTTCAACTGCTTTGCAACCATTCTATAAAGGAAGCAAGATAAAAATTAATTCTAACCACATGAAGTTACAGATATGTGGCTATGCTCGATCTGAAACAATCACCCCATGTGGCTTGTCCATGTCCTGCCTCTGGGCATTGTAAGGGTTTGACATGATCATGTCTAACAACCAAGCCTGGTTTCCAGGATAGAATGTAATTCATTTCCTTTTTTTATTTCCAAGTGTTGAATAGCTTACATTCTAGAATTTCCATAGTGTATGACAATTTTCTCAGAATGAGTGCTCTCTTCCTATGCCTTCAAGCCCCTGAAAGCAAGTTAAAGCAGAACAGGGAATTGAGACTGGCTTCTCAATTCTAAGGACAGCGAGGGTCCATTTGGCTTCTTTTCTGGGTGGCAAGACTTCCAGAGAGAACAAATATGCACCATATATGCTTTGATTAGTCAGTGTGCAGTAAAAGTCATTTTCAATTTTGATCCATGAAGGAAATATTCCAGGAGAGCCTTTTCTTGTGCAGAGTTACTAACTAAAGACCAAGCCCTTATTTGAAGATGAGTTCACTCAGACACAAGTATAGGGACACTTGAGTGTCACCAAAGAAGCTAACACAGGAACCAGGCCTAACATGGAATCATGTTTTCCAGATTTGCAAAGCAGTGAAGGCAGAGGTGAGCTTCACTCATGAACTCAAGTATAGCCATGGCCTTTTGGGGGTCAATGTGCAGGGGTTCCAACTTCCTCTCTATATAGGTGTGGACCACATGGGTTGGCCCAGATACTGAGTAGTAGAAACATGACAGACAGCCTGCCAAAGCTTGCCATACATGTAAATATTAAATCAGCGCTGGGTGATCCAAGCACTTGGGCAGCTGAGGCAAGAGGACTGCCTTGAGTTTGAGGCCAGCCTGAGTTACATAATAAATTCAAGACCAGCCTGGAGTACCAAGCAAGACCCTGAGGAAAGAAGGAAGGAAGGAAGGCAAGAAAGAAGGAAGGAAGGAAGGAAGGAAGGAAGGAAGGAAGGAAGGAAGGAAGGAAGAAAAGGGAATGAGGGAGAGAAAGAAGGAGGGGGAGAGAGAAAAGGAGGGAGAGAAAGAAAGAAAATAAGCAGAACTGCATTTACTGGAACACAATGGAAATCACTGAAGTTCAATACTAATTGGCCTGACATGCCAGCTACCTTCATCTCACTACGGGTCCTGGGCCTAGAAGTGGAAATATCAGTGACTACAAATAGAGACCCACTCCTGCCCCAGTGACCTACTTCAACTTTCCCTACCCAGGAGGCTTGGGGACACAGGTGTCCCAGTATGCAACACATCTAGCACTTCATCTCTATTTATAATATTTTCTTATTAACTGGCTTACATACAGTAATAACTAATTCAATTTCTGTAAGTACAGTCTCTTTTATCTTAAATTTGCCTGTTGAATACTCAAACCTAGAAGGAAGTATGCATACCAGATTCCTCCTGTCCCTGCACAGACAGATATACTTAAGCCATGGAACAGAGGAAGATTTTGCAAATCCACTCTGTGGTCTCCTTGACCCTGGGGAGGGCTGGGAGAAGTCTGCAGGCACTCAACTATAGCAATCCTAAATGCTTCTCCACTTCTTGCTCTTTGGTTTTGTGTTGTTGTTTTCAAGTCTCCTCTCACATATCTTGGGATTCCTCAGTTCCAGCAAATGGATCATGTGTTTCCTGAAGGACCTGAAGCCTGCAGGAGTTGGGTCCATTCTCTAGTGTCTACAATAGAAAACCAAGAAAGGCAGGGAAAGTGTTCTAAGTGAAAGAATTGTTTCCCTAAAAGGTCAATGGCTACCAATATGGCGCCCAAACACACACTTGGGACTATTTTTACCTTGGAAAAGTGGAAGAGCCTAAAAAGAAATTGGTTAGCTAGCTATTTTCTATTGTGTAGACTAAATGGCATTAAAAGGAATCTGGAAATTATTTTAATGGCTTAAGAAAATATACTCACAATTCAAAAGTATGTAGAAAAGATGTGTGAAAATGTGTACACTTTAATTCTTCCTACCATAAATAGATGTACTCTCACAGGAGAAAATTCAACAAAATGTTTATAGGGAGGAGTTTCAGGTGGTTTTTAGTGTCCTTTTCATTTTTTTTTTTTCTGTATTTTTCAAGATACTTCTTGTACGTTTAAAGAAAGTAGTATAAGACAAAAAAATATGGTTCTATCTGCAAAAAGGCTTTAAGAAATATTTCATACATATACATATGATTTCCAAAATATTTTAGTGGTTTTTGAAGAGAGATAATAATTTAAACTTTTATCAATTGGTAAGAAATAAAAAAATTAAGAACAGGGTGTCTTTGGAAAGTAGAAGTCCAACTATTTTTTTAGTTTTTCACACTAGTCCATAATAATTGTTTCACATTTTTCACCTACTAATTAAGGCCCAAGGGCAGAGCACTGCTTAGCAGCTAATAACTATCTGGGTTAACTGCTGAGGAACAGCCACTTTTATTGCTTAATTATATAAAATCAATTTAGTTTCCATTTTGTGCAAAGCAGGAGTGTCTTATAGTGAGGCCCATTTAGCGCTTTTCCGGAGATGCACTTGTAGCATGAATCCTCTATACTTCATTCTACTGCGCTGGCATTTCTCTAACATCACATACATGCATACACACATATGGATAAAGAACCGGGTTTTAGAAAAGCACCAGGCATTTCAAGACATATGCAAACTGGAATTAATAGAACTAGAACTCTCACTGATTGGAGTTCCAAAATGCAACTTCTTTATTTCCAGGGGGTGACATGCTCTTAGCTCCCGGGTAAGGGTCTGTGCCTGGACTTTACTGTAAGCAGAACTACATTTACCGGAATACAGTGGAAATCACTGAAGTTCAATACTAATTGGCCTGACATGCCAGAAAGGAAGGAAGGGTTTTCAAAAGTCTCAGAGGAAAAAATATGGTAACAGGTGTGGATCATTTGAGGCTGTCATTATTTCTTTCTGGAACTTGGTCACTCATTCACCCCAAGTCCTACTTTCTTCAGCTCTGCAATGTTTAGAATAGCTATTCTAAGCATTTATCTAACTAGGAAGGTGACACGAATACAACTGGTAGGTAGTGACTAGAAGAACAAATTTCCTTCTCTGATTATTTGCTTTCTCACTAAAAAAAAAAATAAGAAAACGTGGTAACTTGTGTGTTTGTTTGTATGTACTAGAGAAGGAAACCAGGGCCTTCACAATGACCTACATCCCAAACCATTTTGTACTTGCGGACATTTTTTTTTCCAAGTTACTAAGTTGCCCAGGCTGGCCACAAACTCAAAACTCTCCTTCCTCAGCCTCCCAAAGCATTCAGATTATAAGTATGCACCATCATGTTCAGCTATGGTAACTTTTTGTAAGTCATAATCATCCAGCAAGTCTAAATATTTATGAAAATTCTGTATTGTTTCCCTTATAGAAAGATTTAAAGTGTCGACTTACTTATTATTATATTTTTGTGCGGTCTTATATAAAATAATTATTTTTAGAAGATCTTTTTTGGGAGCCAATTATATACAAGTCCATCTTCTCTACAGACACCAAGATAAGTAGAAAATCAACTCGGCCTTATGGAGGTTTAAAATGTATGAAAGCATCATCCATAACATGAAGAAGTTGCCGTGGAAAGCAAGAGGCACCAGAGAAGTCATCTGTAGAGAAGATGGTATGGGTCCTGTGGGTTAGTGTTTATCAGGCAAGAACGTGTATGCCTTTCAGTCGGGGCTGGAATGTAGGGGTTTGTGAGCTGGAAATTCCAGGAATGCGAAGAACTGTCTATACCAGAAAGCTGAGTTCATTAACTACAGGTGAAGGGTGTGGACCTTGAGATGAGATGCCGATGCTAAGAAATAAGACAGGTGGCGTTGGATGACACAGTCTCCTGTGCCGTGCTGGAGCTCAGCTCTGGGGCCTCTGAGTTAAAGATGTGAGTCCCTGACGTCACTGGCCATGTTGGTCTGGAGATACTGGCGAATGAACGCTGTGAAAAGACAGCTCAGAGAGCACTGCCATAATTGAAGCCCAGCTAATTGGGTCTTCAACTAAGATAGTGAATGGGTGGATGGCAGTAAGCAAGAAGTCACTGACACAACCCTTTACAGCTTTCTGTCATCATATGCTTGAAAAAGTAGAATTAATTATGTGCTCCTAGAGTCAGTCCAATGCACATCCCTCCAGGCTACAAAACCAGGCCAATTACAGCACTGTGAGCATCTGAGATGCCACAGCGTTCCCAAACCCGCTGTGGCTCCAGGGATGATGCTCAGGGTCAGCACTGAGAAGAGTGGTCAAACGGGTCTAGCAGATGCTTGGCGCTGCTCCTTCTCTAGGCCAACATGACTACATAAATATGACCCCAGGAACAGCCATTTAAATAGGATTTAAAAAAAAAAAAACACAGACATGTCAATACTCAATTTAAGTTAACACTCATTTATGGAAGGCAAAATTGCAAATGTAAGAAGCAGTCATAGATGTCATGCCATTTCCTGCAGTCCAGTGGCTTGGGATGATCTCCATCCAAACCAGGCATTGAGTCTTTTTGATGAAGCGGTTCTGTGGATCTGTCACCGTGCCTCACTGACACATGTAGTGTGCCTAATGTTCCCTTATGCCATGGGACAAAGATGTAGATTCCCACATCCCAACTACGGAATTCCATACTGCAGTTCTGAGATAGCACTCTGGGAGGTGGGTGAGGGGGACACAAGTCTGAGCAGAGCCAGGGCAATTTGGCAGCTTAGTACGAAGGCCCTGGGTTTCATCCCCAGTCCTGCAAAGAGAAATAAAATGAAATGAAGGGACATGACTAAGAACTTTGGGCCTATTCAGATCCACAGACTAAGAATATCGAGGCCTCACTATCTACAATTTTTAAAGAGGACTTTTTAAAAAGGACATTACACCATGAGAATCATTACAGGGAAGTTTTTCTCCTGTGTGGCTTTAGTGATTTCTTGTGACTTATGCAACAAAACAGCAGTGCCAGGACCCTGATCCTAGAGACCACCAGTTGTGTCCCATAGCTCCTGGAAGGGACCAGGTCTTGTGAATGACTCTGCCACACACAGACAATGGCACTTAGAGCATCTTCTTCACTGTTTAATAAGTTATCATTGAAGCCACAACAAGGTCACCACCAAATGAAGCCTGGCTTTATTTTCAAAAAGAAAATCTTCCACTAAGCCTAGGTGGAGTAGTTCAGACATGTGAGAGGTGTCTATCTCTTCTCAGTGCCTCAGAAAAGAATGCTTTCAGTGACATTCAAGTGCTGCAGAACATGTTGGTGAAGTCACACTGTCCATCCAGCACTTAGAAGTCCCTACTATCTTTGGCTGCAGAGGGATGAGGTATTTTAAAGACAGCATAGATGTCCTCTTCCTCTTAAGTTCAAATGAAATAAGTGAAAGATTTTCATTAAAAACAATAATGGGACTCCGGGGAAGATGGCGACCAGGTGAGCAGCAAGGGAGCGAACCTCCTTAATAAACACCGCCAGCTCGAGACAGACTTGGCGAGCGTGAATGCCGGGACCTCGGTTGGGAAGTTTAAACTGGGCGTATTTCTCTGAGATGCCGGGGGAGATGTGGTAGGGCGGACGAGGCTGCCGGGGCGAGACGTGGGAAAGCCCCAGACGCTGGGAGCCAGGGACGATCCGCGCGGGGAGAAAGCTTGGCTCGGTCCCAGCGCCATGGGAGCGCAGCCGGCTCGGTCCCTCCAGCCTCCCGAGCCGGTGCAGACCCCGGCGACTCCCGACAGAGATCGGCTTGCTAGTGGCGGAGACGCCCGGCAAACCCACGTTTCACGCGTGTCGGACGGGCCGCGCGGAGGGCCCCAAGCGCCGGGAGTGGAGAGGAACATTTACTGGGTCCTAACGCCCTAAGAACACGGACAGCTCGATCCCTCCCGCCTCCCGAGCCGGCGGAGCCCCACTGCGACTCCCGACAAAGATCGGCTTGTTAGCGGCGGAGACTCCCGGCAATCCCACGTTTCGCGCGTGTCGGGCGGGCCGCGCGGAGGGCCCCAAATGCCGGGAGCGGAGAGAAAGATTTGCTGGGTCCTAGCGCCCCGAGAATACAGACAGCTCGATCCCTCCCGCCTTCCGAGCCGGCGCAGCTCTCCGGCGACTCCCGACAGAGATCGGCTTGTTAGCGCCGGAGACGCCCGGCAATCCCACGTTTCACGCGTGTCGGGCGGGCCGCGCGCAGGGCCCCAAACGCCGAGAGCAAGGAGGAAGATTTGCTTGGGTCCTAACGCCATGAGAACACGGACAGCTCGATCACTCCCGCCCCCCGAGCTGGCGCAGCTCTCCAGCGACTCCCGACACAGATCGGCTCTCTGGCGGCGGCAACGCCCAGCGGTCTCACGTTTCGTGCGCATCGGGCGGGCCGCGCAGAAAGCCCCAAAGGATAGACTGGCACCTTGGAACCTTCATGCCTGCAGGGACTCCAATAACTGGTGAGATATCGGCGCTCGCGACCAGATCACCGAGTGGGGGAGGAGATCCATCCC
>PVLD010026534.1:0-22060 GCA_004027595.1 Dinomys branickii | reverse complement strand
AAAATTAAAAAAAAAAAAAAAAAGGGACGAGGACCCATGTAGCTCAGTGCAAAGGCCCTGTGTTTGATCCCCAGTACCACACCACTCCCCCTTCCAGAAAGGGAAAACTTAAAAGGTAGTACAACTTGCATTACCTCAATATATAACACTTAGTAGCAAAATGAAGAGTTAATACAAAAAAATTCCTGCAAACACACTTCTTTGAGAGATGAGAAAAAAATCCATGATCTCACTTCAATGGTAGGCAAATTATGGCTCACAAGCCAAATTTGGCCAACCACCATTTTTTAAAGGAAGTTTTATTGGAACACACCCATACTCATGGCCTATGGAAGTTTTTATACTACAATGACAGAACTGAGTACACAGGACAGAGGCCATGTGGCTGTGAACATTGAAAACTTTCATTATCTGGCCCCGTTACATAAAAATTTGCCTAGGCCTGCTTTAAAAGTATTTCGGCCTAGGGATGTAACTCAGTGGTGAAATACATGCTTTAGCATGCACAAGGGTCTGGGATCAATCTTCAATGCCACAGGCACACACGCATGCACAAAAGAATATGCTAATGATTATTCAAAACAATCAGTATTACAGATAGCTCTTAGCAAAACAAACATTAAGCAATAAACTTACGATTTAGACTGGTGGCCATTTGAAGTTTTAGCGGGATTATATCTTTCTAGAACAAAAAGAATACAGAAAGAAGCAAGTGAGGTTGGCTATTTAAAGATTATAGAACATCAATTAAAATATCTACCCTCAATAAAATATAAATTACAACGAGATATAATTCCTCATCCATCAAAATGGCAACACACTGAAATTGAATAGTATGACATGGTGTGCATGAGGAAAACAGGAATGCCTGCATGCTGCTAGCAGGATTGTAAACTCATACAGTCTTCTTGGAGATCAGTTTGGTCATCTAGTCTCATCAATACTGTAACTATACTGCTACTGACCTATTTCAACAAAAGAAATCTTATTTTACAGACGTACCTAGAGGAACAAACACACAGTACAGTTTTTAACAGAAAAAGCTGAAAATAAACGTTTGTCAGTAGAAGACTGGTAAATAAATTATGATCCTTCATTTAAGACAATTTTAGTATTAGAAAGAATGAACAGAGCTTTCATACTAATAGCAATTCAATTTTAAAACAAAGCAAATAAAACAAGATAAAGAGGAGATGCAGCTTATGATCTTCTTTGACATAGTTAGCTTCAGGGAGGGAATGAGGTGGAGTAGAAGCAAAGATGAGACAAGACTTCGCTAGGCTGGCCTTGAATTCACTATGTAGCCCAGGCTGGCCTCAGTATCCTGTGTGGTGGGATTACAGGTGTGCATTACCACACCCAGCCAGATGAGACATTCTTTTTGAGACAAGGTCAGGCTGGCCTTGAGCTTACTTTGTAGCCCAGGCTGGTCTTGAACTCCTCCTGCCTCAGCCTCCCAAATGCTGGGATTACAGGTGTATGCCACCACACCTGGCCTGAGATATTCTTAGAAGGGCAAAATTTTTGTACATATCAACAATGTCAGGTCCCTTTTTCCTTTACCTACAGCTACAAAGAAGAACTAAAATGGATATACAGATACAGAAAGTTTAATATTAAGCAACGTATTCTAGTTTCACATCTAACAATAACCAGTGAAAGATAAAAAATTCCAAATTTTTATCTCTCAAAATACCTTAACAGCAGTATAAATCTAAATTATTTAAGAAGTCGTTTCTCTTGGCAAAAGTAACTTTTGTTACAGAGCTTCAGGGTAAAATTCAGACATTTGTGATGGTTCCTGACCTTGGTACCACCAATCTACACATCTCTTGGGATCACATATAAATTCAGTTCTTCTAGTAAAGTCAAGGGCCGAGGTGAAAGTAGGGTTGTACAAGACTGTAGATTTTCTAGCCAGACCATAGCACACAGGAAGAACAGGGAATACATAGATATAGGAAGAACAGAATTATGGTTAGCTAAAATAACCTCTTCCTGCCCACAGTTTTACCATAACAGAATGAAGTTATCTTCAAGGAAGTGGAAAGACAGAACTATGGATCCTGAGTTGATGAGGTGCCCATCAAGTTATAAACTTTCAACTATTAGTTCAAATAAAAAAGTTTACTTTGATCTCTTCTGACAGTTCCTATTTTTTAAAGAAGCAATACTACTTATCAAATCATGTAATTACGGCAACTCAGAAAAGAACTACTAAAGTAATCTGAGGTGTACCCCATAAGCTCAATTAATAATTTGAAAACAAATACTCACTTTGTTCTCCAGGGCCAAAACTGGACTGCTGGGACTCCTAAAGAAAAAGAACATGAAGTTATTCAAACCAATTTTAAGAGAACAGTTCATTACTGGAAAATGCTTTCAATTAACATGAAAGTGCTTCCAATACTGAAAGAATGTAATGGCATTATTTAATTAGTGATGGCTATTTTGTGGTCAATATGGACTTTACCAGAGGTTTACAAAATCCACTTACAAAATGCTTTATAAAAACCATTAAGTTACTCAACAGTCTCTATCATTCATTTCTTTCCAGGAGCACACGTAGTACTCCTAACTTAATCTGGAGGTCTAGAGAGTAAATAATTTCAATTCAAGAATTTTGGTCTTAAGAAAACACTATTTATTTTATTTTATTGTCTTTTTGAGATAGGGTCTTGCTATGCAGTTCAGGCTGGCCTTGGGCTAACTCACTTTGTAGCCCAGGCTCATATTGAACTCTCAACAATCCTCCTGTGTCAGCCTCCCGCGTGCTGGGGTAACAGGCGTGTGCCACAACGCCTGATTCAGCTTAATTTTTTAAAAAATGCAACACTAAAAATAGTATACCAGGTAAAAAATAACTGTACAACTTATATATATTGAAGATATCACCTCTAGGAACCAGCCCTCAAAAAAAACACAAAATACCTGCAAAAATCCACAGATACTGCCATGTCATTTTACTCTTCTCTCAATGTTCTTGTAATGGCCCAAGTACCCTGCTGCTTGCTAGACTGACCCCATGCCTGACCCCCGATTCACCTCAAACAGCTAAAATCATGTACGGTAACATAATTATTGTTCAAAGGTTCCTTGTTCTTTCTCGGAAAGAATTCAAAGAACATTGCCCGTCCCTGCCAGAAACAGGACAGTTATCCAAGCATAACGTCTCTGCTACACCTGTGTATTCGTTGTGGTTTTTGTCTTTATAAGCCCTGCATACAATGGGCTCGGGGCTCTCACTTCTCAGCCTTGAAGCAGAGGCGTGAGTGGGGGCCGTTGGGCTGAACTATTAAAAGCGCTACTAAATTCTAATTTGGCTGTTTGGGAGTTTATTGTTCTCGGACCCGTCTCATTTGGGGGCTCGTCCGGGATCCCTTCTGGGGTCTCTAGACTCCCAAACGTCTCTTTGAGACAATAAATCCTCAGGGGCGAGGAACTCTTTGTTTCAAAGTGACACTAAATTTACCCTGGACGCGAGATCAGTAAACACTGTCCGGATACTTACCAGTAAGACTAGTTCTTGTTTCTTGCTTGTTGGGGTGCCTCTTGGGGGTCCTTGGAGAGGCTGGACGCAACATTAGACTCTCCAGGGACCGTCCCTAGACCAAGACGTTGGCTAGGGCTTGTTCTTGCTTGATAAGTGCACTTGAATTAATTTATCGACTTATCGTATCTCCCTTGTCCTCTGTCTTGTTTGTGAGTGTTGTTAAAAATGGGTCAGTCTGCTTCTGCTTCTATGTCGCCTCTGCAATGTGTTTTAAACCATTTTAAGGATTTCAGGCAACGAGTAAAGGAATTTGGAGAACCTGTCTTCCCGGGGAAGCTGCAAACATGTTGTGAGCTTGAATGGCCCTCTTTTGGCGTTTCCTGGTCCAGGGAAGGCACATTTTATTTGTCTGTTTCTCAGCAGGTCCGAAAAGTCATCTTTGGGAATCCAGGCCACCCTGACCAAATTGTTTACATTCAGGCCTGGATTGATTTAATCCAGGACCCCCCTTCCTGGCTTAACAAGTATAATACAGAAAAATGGGGACCGAACCATCGAACCCAAGAATGAATTCATTGCGGTAACTAAGTCTCAGCCACCCTAAAAGGTTCCCCCAGTCCTGCCCCCTCCTCCCGACTCTCTTCTCCCACTCAGCCCAACTCCTCATCTTACCTCAGTCCCTCCCACACCCGAAGCGGGCGTCCGTTCTCAGAATCTAGCCCAGACTCTACCTCCTCTGCTCCCTCATCCCCGGCTCCCCTCCTCCCTTTGCGAGAAACTGCGCCAGGGAATGAGGGACACCAACCCTTCATGGTGTACGTCCCTTTCTCAACTTGTGACCTCTATAACTGGAAACAACAGAACCCCTTGTTTTCCCAAAATCCCCAGGGGCTTATCTCTCTCCTAGAAACTGTTTTCTTCACTCACCAGCCGACATGGGATGATTGCCAACAGCTTCTTCAGACTCTCTTCATGGTAGAAGAATGCAAATGCATTCGTGCTCTGGGATGCAAACTGGTCCTAGGACCTGACGGAAGCCCTAGCACTGACCCGGACTGACTGAACTTCGTGTTCCCTCTCTCCCGCCCCTCCTGGGATCCAAATGATGACCCAGGTAAGGGGGCTCTCGATCAGTGTCGCCAGACTCTTCTGGCTGCCTTTAAGGCAGCAGCCTGGAAGCCTACCAATTTGTCTAAAGTTACAGAGGTAAGCGTGAGACCTGACGAGTCTGTCTGCTTTCTTGGAGCGCCTCCTAGAACACTCCTATAGGTCCGGAGGCACCTGAGAATTGACGCGCCTTAAACCTTGCGTTTGTTACTCAGTCAACCCCAGATATTATAAAAGTTACAAAGATTAAAAGGATTTAAGGGAATACCACTATCTCAGCTGGTAGAAGTGGCCCAAAAGGTCTTTAACAATAGAAAAGACCCACGTGAACTAAACAAGAAAATGGCCAAGGCTCTTACTGCCCTAGAAAAAAAATTTCTAGGGGTCTTAGGCTACTGCCGATTGTGGATCTTGAGATTTGGGGAATTGACCCAACTGCTACATGTCTCCACAGGGGGAAACCCCTCAGAGGCTCTAATCTGGACTGAGACAGAAGAACAGCCTTTCTTTTTTTTTTTTTTTTTTTGGCGGTACTGGGGATCGAACTCAGGACCCTGTGCTTGCTAGGCAAGCGCTTATTCCACTGAGCTATATCCCTAGCCCCAAACAAGCCTTTCAAAAGCTAAAAATAGCACTGGTGAGTGTTCCAGCCCTGGCCCTGCCTGACCTGACTAAACCCTTTCAACTGTATGTGGCAGAGAGTTGAGGCATTGCAAAGGGAGTACTGACACAGCGTCTAGGCCCATGGAAGAGACCTGTGGCCTCTCTCTCCAAGCAATTGGACACCACTGCCTCTGGATGGCCAAACTGCCTGCAGGCCATTGCAGCCACGGCCCTCCTGACCAAGAAGGCAAACAAATTAACTTTTGGACAGAAGCTTCAGATTGTGGCTCCACATGCAGTCAAAACTCTGTTGCAGTCTCCCCCAGACAGATGGCTATCCAATTCCCACATTGTCCAATACCAGGCATTGTTGTGGGATCCTGATCATATTGAGTTCCTGTCCACTACAGCCTTAAATCTAGCTACCCTCCTGCCAGATGATGACCCACAAGTGCCTCTACACAGTTGTGGAAACATCATAGACTCCACCTCCAGCCTGCAAGAGGACCTGACAGATGTCCCCCTCGATAACCCTGATGCCACCCTTTTCACTGATGGCAGTAGCTACCTACATCAAGGCAGCCGAGTGACAGTGCCGCTGTGACCACCGAGACTGAGGTAATATGGGCCCAAGCACTGGGGTCTGGATCCTCTGCCCAAAGAGCTGAATTGATAGCTGTGACTCAAGCTTTAAGGTGGGGATCTAATAAAATCATAAATGTATACATCGATAGTTGATATGCTTTTGCAACTGTACATGTACATGGAGCTATTTATCAGGAAAGAGGACTCTTAACTACAGGGGGAAATAAAATAAAAAATGCCCTTGAGATCCTAGATCTTCTAGCTGCTCTCTGGCTCCCCAAAAAGGTGGCAATCATACACTGTTGGGGACATCAAAAAGAAGATTCCCCTATTGCCAGAGGAAATGCCTTTGCCAACCAAATGGCAAGAGCTATTGCCCTAAAACCAGTGGGGCCAATAACAGAAAAGCTCCTTCCTGTGCTTCCTCCTCTGCTCTTGCCTAAGTTGTCATACTCAGATTCGGACTTGAGGCTAGCGCAACAGTTAAAGGCAAAACCTTCCCCTCCAGAAAACTGGCTCATGCTCCCGGATAAGAGGATTCTTATCCCAGAGGCACTTGAACCTCACCTTGTCCAAGAGACTCACCGTGCCACACACTTGGGGGGCACCAAACTGGCAGAGCTTTTTTGAGACCGATATTTTATCTCCAAACTGTCACAGCTGACGAAGGCTTCTAGCCTCAAATGCCCACAGTGCATCCGAGTGAACCCCAAGCAGGCACCCTAAGACTCGTGAGTGTGACAAGAAAGACTGCACCCCGGAGACCACTAAAAATTGGAATTTACTGAGATGGGATTAGATAGATACCTCCTAGTTTTCATAGACACCTTCTTCACTGGCTGGACAGAAGCTTTTCCTACCTGGACTGAGTCTGCTCTTATTGTGGCCAAAAAGCTTCTATATGAGATAGTGCCCAGATTTGGCCTGTCCTTATCTCTGGGGTCTGGCAATGGCCTGGCTTTCATAGCTCAGGTGACCCAAAATCTATCTACAGCTTTGGAGATTAATTAAAAATTACATTGTGCCTACCGACCTCAAAGTTCAGGACAAGTAAAAAGAATAAACAAAACTATAAAGGAAATCATTACTAAAATGGCTTTAGAGTCTGGCGAAAACTGGGTGAGTCTCCTTCCTTTTGCTCTTCTGCACGTGCGATATACTCTCTTAATCCTGGGAATTACTCCCTTTGGGGCCTTGTATGGGCGACCCCCTCCCCTGTGTTCTTGTCTCCATTATGATGACTAACGGAGAACTTATTACGTCCCTACAGGCCCTTCAGCCTTTCCTCCAGTCCACTCATCATCTGTTCCGAGAATATTAAGCAGTTCCTGAAAAGCCCAGCGACACCATGGCGGCTCAGTCTAGAGCTTGGGCACACCAACAGCTGTCACAGTCACCAACAAAAGTCACTAGATTCACCATTCTCATGTTAAGACTGTTTCTGTGGAACCAGAAGACACAGCTAAGTGGACTTACAAAAACCTGTTCTGACCCTCGGTGATTTACCAAAAAAAGGCACTTGTGTTAAGATTAAAACTTATGATTTGTCAAAATCTCCCTATGGTAATATTTATACCAATGTAGTTGATATTGTAAATCAAACTTACTCCCCCAGCCTGCACCTAGAGGTCCGTCACGGAGCCTGGTTTGCTTGTACTGCTGGCATAACACCATGTATATTTTATCAAGTTGCTGTACAGAGACCCCCAGAACTATGTGTCCTATGTCACATTTTTCCCCAAGTGCTTTATTATTCTGGGGAGGGAAGTAGACAGCATTTGGCCCTGACCGGTTGCTTAGAGTCAAGAGAGCGAACCCTGTCCTTATACCAGCATTACCGGGCATAGGCATGGCTGGAACAGCTGCTCTGGTTACTTCTGATCAAAATTATAGAGAACTAAGTCAACAGATAGACCAGGATTTAGCCACTTTAGAACAGTCAGTCAATAAACTAGAGGAATCTCTCGGGTCATTGGCTGAGATGGTTTTGCAAAATAAAAGAGGTTTAGACCTACTTTTCCTAAAACAAGGAGGATTATGTCTCGCCCTAGGAGAAACTTGTTGTTTCTATACCAACCATCCCGGAGTAATCCGAAAAAGTTTGAGCCAACTAAAAAAGAGACTACAAGACAGAGATGAGCAGAGGAGACAAAAACAAAATTGGTTTCAAAATTTGTTTTCGACCTCCCCATGGCTAACCACCCTCATAACAGCTTTAGCTGGACCACTAATGCTATTACTTATAGCGATTACGGTTGGTCCCTGCAGTATACAGTGTTTGCTAAAATATATTCAGGGGAGGATTCAATCTATCAAACTGATACTCTGAACTGGGTACGAAAACCTCCTCAATGAGAATATAGCTGATGAATCTATGATTTGATTCATTAACAAAAACCAGTGGGGAATTTAATGGCCCAAGTACCGTGGCTGCTTGCTAGACTGACCCCATGCTTGACCCCCGATTCACCTCAAACAGCTAAAATCATGTACGGTAACATAATTATTGTTCAAAGGTTCCTTGTTCTTTCTCGGAAAGAATTCAAAGAACATTGCCCGTCCCTGCCAGAAACAGGACAGTTATCCAAGCATAACGTCTCTGCTACACCTGTGTATTCATTGTGGTTTTTGTCTTTATAAGCCCTGCATACAATGGGCTCGGGGCTCTCACTTCTCAGCCTTGAAGCAGAGGCGTGAGTGGGGGCCGTTGGGCTGAACTATTAAAAGCGCTACTAAATTCTAATTTGGCTGTTTGGGAGTTTATTGTTCTCGGACCCGTCTCAGTTCTCAGTATCTTATAAACCATGAGAAATTTTAGAAAGAGATCATCACCTTTGTCTTCGCACAAGTCCCGTAATAGTACAGCACCTGGCACTAAAGAAACATTAATGTTAACAGAAACCAGAATGTTACCGTCAATGAAAGAAACATGGCTTTCCAAGTAATACCTGTTGGGAGCTGCTGGGGTCTGGTTGCTGGTCATGTGTCTGAGGGTGGGACAGATCCCGAGTGCCTCAGGCGGTCAGGCTACCTCAGTATTGAATAAGGGATCCTGGTTGGACAATTATAGTCTTAGTCTTAACCTTAGTCACTAGGCAACATTATCTCTCATGATACTACTTTGAGAGTATAAAATAAACGCTCCTACTGTTTGGAGTTAGTCTTCTTGCTCATCAGGCAAAAGGTAACTCCACCTGAGCCCCTGGCTATCTTGTCTTTATTTTCTATATCCTTTCACTGGTTTCTCCTGGGGACCACAGACTCTCAAAAATACTCATGATTAGAACAGGTTTTTTATATGCTAACTGTGAGTATTTCCAGGTTGAGTTTCTAGCTGATCCTTGATGTAGTACTAAAATTATAAAGAGATGCCTCAAAAGCCTACTTAAAAAATAAACATAATCTTCCTTTATAACAGAATTATTTAGGGCCTGGTGTATAGCTCAGCAGCACAGTGCCTGCCTCCTGGTTCCGAAACAAAAAACTAAAACAAACCCAGATGACAACAAATTTACTTGTGAAAAAGCAATCCAAACAGTAAGAAAGCTAATTATAGTTTTTTGGTTTTGTGTTGTTTTTTTTGAGGCAGGGTCTCACTAGGTAGTTCAAACTGACCTGGAACTCGCTTTGTAGCATAGGCTGGCCTTGAACTCAGTGATCCACCTGCTTCAGCCTCCCATGTGCTGGGATTACAGGCATGCACCACCAAACCTGGCTAAATTATAGTTTTGCTATTTAGAAAATACAAATCCAAAATAGGCACGGTTGCGCATACCTGCAATCTCAGCACTCTGGGAGGCTAAGCAGAAGCATTCCAGGTTTGAGCCCAGAATGGGCAACTTAATGACTTATTGAGAACCTGTTTCAAAAAAGGGACGTGGGACAAAAAAGGACAGCATCTTGCTGGGGATACAGTTCACTGTGAAGACCATGGGCTCAATCCCCAATCTCTGCCTCAAATAAGGCTGTAAACCTATTATCTACAAGTATTTGATTTTCAAGAAGGACACCAAGACCACCAATAGAGAAAGAATTGTCTTTTCGACAAATAGTGCTAGGGAACTGAAAACCTGCATGCGAAAGAATGAAGTCAGACCTTTACGTTACACTATACAAAAAAATTAAGTCAAAAGTATCGAAGATTTACGAAAATGAAAAACCCAATGCCATAAAATTCTTAAGAGAAGAAAATGTGGTGCCAAATCTTAATGACCTTCAATTTGGCAGAGAATTCTTATATATGACACCAAAAGTGTGATATAACAGCATAAAAAAAAGATAAATTGGACTTCATAAAGATTAAGAACTTTTGTGCTCCAAAGGATAACATCAAAAAGATGAAAAGAAAATTTACAAGATGAATTGACATCTACAATACCTAAGGACCTCTTGTAATTCAAAGAGAAGACAATCCAATTTTAAAAATGAGACAATCATCTAAAATACTAGACAATTCTCCCAAGAAGAAATATACACAGTCAGTAAGTACATGAAAGAGGTTTTATAGCATGGAAATATAAATCAACCCATGATGAGATACTACTGCATATTCATTAGGATGACTAAAATAAAAAAGCCAAGCATAGAGGGACATGCTTGTAATCCCAGCACTCTGGATGGAAGTTGAGGCGGGAGGATTTCTGTGAATTTAAAACCAACTTGAATTTCATAGTGAGAGCCTAAAAATAAATAAATAAAAAATACAGATAACAAGCACTGACACTGTAAAAAAAAAACAAGCAATGACAAGGATGTGAAGAAATCTGAATGCTAGTGGGAATGTAAACTAGTATAAGTGCTTTGGAAATATTCTGGCAGTTCCTTAATGATTAGACAGAGAGTTAACTATAAGATACAGATTCTGTACATACGTTTACATAAACAAGCAAAATGAGAGCACATGTGCACACAAGTACTTCTCACAAGAATGTCTATGGCAGCATTATTCATAATCAAAATAAGAAAATAAAATATTCAAGAGCTGATGAGTATATCAACAAAATGTGACTTGGGGTGTGGTGGTGCATCTCTTATAATCCCAGCACTTAGGAGGCTAAGGGGGAGGACTGCTGTGAGTTCAAGGCCAGCCTGGGCTACAGAAAGCTCAAGGCTAGCCTAAACTACAAAGTGAGACTTTGTTTCAAAACAAAAACCACCTAAATATGTAAATAAAGACTCATACAATGGAATATTTGTCCATAAAAAGAAAGTACTGATACTTGCTGTAACTTGGGTGAAGACATGCTAAGTGAAAGTCCAGTTACAGAAGATCGTATCTTCAAAGAGCCCATTTATATGAAATGTCCAGAACAAAACAATTTATAGAGACGGACTGGTGGTTGCTCAGGAGGGAGAATAGAGGGTAAAGGGTATGAAATTTCTGTTTGGAGTTACAAACATGTTCTACAGTTATAGTGCTCGCTTCATAAGTATGCTCAAAACCACTGAATTGTACATTTTAAAATGATGAATTACTAAGTGAATTTTTGGAATGCAGTACTGGGGAATTGAACCAGGGCCTTTACACTGAGCTATATTCACAGGGTCTTGCTATGGTGCCCAGAATAGGCTCAAATTTGCAATCTTCCTGCCTCAGCCTCCTGAGTGCTGGGATTATGGGTGTACACATCCAATTCATTACGCTTTTTAAAAATTATAAATAGAAGCCAGCCGTGCTGGCACAGGCCTGTAATCCCAGCACCTGGTAGGCTAACATAGAAGGATCACTGCAAGCTGGAAGTCAAGCTGGGATCACTGTGAGTTTAAAAGCAGTGCTGGGAAAACTGGGTATCCACCATATGTAGAAGACCAAACTTGCAACCCTACCTCTTACCTCATACAAAAACAAATCAAAATGGGTCAAACGCTTAGATGTAAGTCCTTGGAATTGCTATAAGAAAATATGGGGGAAACACATGAAGCCATAAACACAGGCAAAGACTTCCTGCTGGACATGGTGGCACACACCTGTAATCTCAGCACTCCTCCAGAGGCTGAGATAGGAGGATCAATATGAGTTTGAGGCCAGCCTGGGCTACATAGTGAGCTCAAGGCCAGCCTAAACTACATAGTGAGACCCTGTCTCCAAAAAAAGGGACTTCCTGAATAGGACTCATAGCACAAAAAGTATGAAGAACCAACAAATGGGACTGTATCAAACTAAAGTGTCTGCACAGCAAGAGAAACAACCAACAAAGTAAGAAACAGTGTACTTTCCTAGAACGGATGAAAATCTTTGCCAGTTATCTGAGAGGATTAATATCCAGAATATATAAAGAATCCAAAAATCTTAATAGTAAAAAATTAAATATCCCAATCAATAAAGGGATAAATGAAGTTAACAAACACTTCTCAAAAGTAGTACAAATGGCCAGTAAATATATGAAAAAATGTTCATCATCTTTAGCCATTATGCAAATATAAATTGAAACTATGTTTTGATTCCATCTCATCCCAGGCAGAATGACCATCATCAAAAGTACAAAACACATTATGCTAGCAAGGATGTGAGTGAAAAACGAACACTTCTATATTGTTGGAGGTTCCTCAAAAAACTAACAATACCGGTAACAAACCCAGCTATACTCCTTGAAGCAATTAAAGCCAGCATACTATAGGGATATACCTGCATACGTGTTTATCGTGGCACAACTCACAGCAGCACAACTCACACAGGGGCATGGGACCAGTCTAGATGTCCATCAAGATGAATGTATAAAGAAAACGTTGTATATGCAATGGAGTGTTATTTAGTCATAAGATAGAAATTAATTCTGTTATTTGCAAAACAAGTGGGGGAGTTTGGCTCTGAAGACCACCATGTTGAGCAAAATAAACTGGACTCAGAATGACAAATATTACATATTCTCCTGAGTATGTAGATTCTAAGAAAGATAAAGCAGAAGGGACACTATTATTAGACAAGAGGAAGGGAATAAGGAGAAAGGCAGACTATTTTCTTAAAAGAGATTATAAAACAAGGATTAACAAAGCACCTAGACAAAAGGTGCTTGGTAAAGGTACAAAGAGCAGATAACTTGGGTCTATCACAAATACAACTATGCATCTAATTAAACACTAACATAGAATTCCTTTTTCTTTTGTACTATTTTATTTCTACAACCAAATGCTTATTATACTGACAGAAAACAGTTGTTTTGTATTTCCTTGTAACACACACACACGCCTGAAAAACTTAACTGTAAAGGGAACGATAGAGGGAAAAAGAAACAGCTAGAGAAAGAAGGTAAATCTGGATTAGCAACACATAATGGGAGGTACAAAAAAAAGAGACTAAATAATACTCAATGCAGATGAGAAGCCCAACGAAGAAGTAAAAAGAAAAAAACATTAACTGGATTTACCAAAAATAGATTTGGATTATAATCGCCAATTTGCCATTGATCATCTTGATGAAAATTGGCATAGGTTAGCCTCCTTTCTTTTTGGGTATCCACCTTAGAGGGATAGTATCTAAATGCACAGTGCTATTCCTACAGCGCCTGCACTATCAGAGGCTGTTCCAAACAGATGGGGAGTGTGTGCATGGGCAGTGAGTCTGAATTTAACACCTCTTGCCATTAATTTTTGAGACAGTATCTCACAAAATTGCTTAAGTAACCCAGGCTGGGCTCAAATTTGAGCTCATGATCGTTCTGCCTTAGTCTCTCAAAGCACTGAAATTAGGGGTGTGTACCACCTCAGCCAGGTGGCTCCAATCTTTTACTTTTAACCTAATCCTGTATCTGTCCCACAAAGAAAACTCATCCAGAGCACTTTGCTGGTAAATTTGAACAGACATTTAAGGAAAAAATAATATCAACTCTCTACAAACTATTTCAGAAAAGAGGAAGAAGTTACATTCCAACTCATTCTGCAAGGGTAGAATACCAAATTCAGATTAAAAGAAAAAAAAAAGCATCAAGAAAAAGCCGGGTATGATGGTGCATGCCTGTAATTCAAATACTCAGGAGGCTGAGGTAGAAGGATCACCTTGAGTTCAAGTTGAATCATATGTATGTGCTGGGTGCCGTGGTGCGCACCTGTAGTTCCAGCTACTCAGGAGGCTGAGGTGGGAGGATCACTTGAGTCCAGGACTTGTGGGCTGCAGTGCACTACACCAATCAGGCATCTGCACTATTCAGCATCAATATGGTGACCTCCCGGGAGCAGGGGACCACCAGGTTGCCTAAGGAGGGGTGAACCGGCCCAGGTCAAAACGGAGCAGGTCAAAAATCAAATGTAACACTACATAAAAAGCAGACAATACTTGATAATCAAGTACAATTTATATAAGGAATGTAATGAAAAATTAGCCCAGGTTATTCATACATTACAGACCTATGAAGGAAAAAAATCTACTATACTATCTGTAGATTCAAAACAAAGTATTCAACAAAATTTAGAATTCATTCCAAATAAGAGCTCATATGCAAAAAGGAAGAATTTCTAAATCTTAATATATGCATCTCTGAAAAGCTTACCAGCAACACAGTAATGGTGAAAGACGCAATGCTTTTGTCTCTATGGTCAAAAATAAGGTAAGAATATTTACTCTTACCTCTTTCGCTTGACACTTACTAGAGGTTCTAGCCAGTACAATAAAGCAAGGATATGAAAAGAGGCACCCTGAAAGGAAATTATATTGCTCATTCACAGAAGACCTGATCATCTAGTAGAAAATTCTACAGGTATCTTCAAATTTGCTACAAGATTAAGTAAAGTTAGAAAAGTTGCAAGATTGCCATTTAAAGACCAATAAACTTCCTTTAAAAAAAAAAAAAAGAAAAGCTGCAAGGTAAAGAATAAGGCAACCAGGCATGGTGGCACATGCCTGTCAATCCTAGTACCTGGTAGGCTGAAACAGTAAGACCAATGTGAATTTGAGGCCAGCCTGGGCTACACTGTGAGCTCAAGGCCAGTATAAATTATATAGCAAAACCTGCCTCTAAATAAATAAATAAATGGATAAATCAATCAATCAATCAAATGTATTTCCACAGACTAGCAAGAAGTCAGACACTGAAATTTTTATATACAGTTATAGTACAGCATTAAAAGGTTTAAAGATGACAATAGGAGATGTGCAGTATCTGTTTTTTGAGAACTACAAAAAAATAGTGAAAGAAAGTAAGCCTAATAGAAAGAAAGTAGTGTTCATGAGTCAGGAGATTCAACATTGTTAATGTCACTTTTCCCTATATTGATCCAGAAAGCCAATACAATCCCTAGCAAAACACCAAAATTTCAATGTTAAAATTGACAAGCTGATATTAAAATTCATCTTAAAACACAAAAGGCACAGATAATTCAAAACAACTTTGAAAAATAAGAATATAATTGGACAGTTTATATTGCTGTAGTTTTATACTGAGTCTGTTTTTTTTTTTTGGACACAGGGTCTCGCTATGTAGTTCAGCTGGCTCTGAACTCACTATGCAGCATAGGCTGTCCTTTAACTTGCAGCAATCCTCCTGTCTCAGCCTCCCAGTGCTGGGATTACGGGTGAGTGCCTCCAACACCTGGCTACTACTAAATTTTGAAAGGAGATAATCAAGAAAGGTTTGTATTGGCACTGTAACAGACAAGCAGATTAATGCAATAAACATAACAAGGTCAGAAATATATTCTATGTATATGGTCAACTACAATTGCAATGGGAATTCAATGCAGAGAGAAAGAAGTTTTAAATAAATACATTGGAATAAATGAATATAACACATAAAAAATGAACTTTGTTCCATATCTTGTCACGATATTTGATATTAAAAAAAAATAAAAGACCTAAATATAAAACCTAAAAATTATAACAAGTCAAGAATACAGGAGATTTTGAGTTATAATTTATACCTAAATGTGCTCCTAAAACTCATGCCCTCATAGGTGGGGCTTTGGGGAATGACTGGTTCGCTGGCACGAGACACTGAAGTAGTCCATTTACTGGCTAAGCACAGTTCTGGGTGTGGGTGATAGACTTACTGAAGAGACAAGCCCCACCACCCTGGGTAGGGGTGGCACCAAACAACAGGCTTGTAGCCTGGATGCACTAACAAGTGAAACAAGCAAGCCCCACTGCTTCTTGCCCACTGTACTGTGCACTCTTTCTCTTCTATGACACCACCCTATCTTGGGGCAAGCCAACTACAGTCTGAAAAGCTCTACAAACTGTGCTAAAACAAACCTTTTCTCCTTTAACTTGTGGGCGTGGGAAGAAGAAATGCAGGGCAACTACTTTGTTCCAACAACAAGAAAGTAACTAAACAGTGACGATTTCTTAGACACTGAAAAAACATAATTAGTAAAAACAAAAAAACAAGAAAACCTGATGAAGAGGACTTCATCAAAATTAGTAACTATTGTTGTTAGGAAGACAGTTAAAGAGAATGCAAAGGTAAGCCACAGATAGAGACAAACATTTTTGCAAACCACAAAACACAATGAATTTATACTCAGAAAATACAATTCTTTAAAAGTAAAGCAATTCAATAAAAAAGAGATAAATGATTCACACATATACTATAACCAAAGAACATAAGCAGGTAAGTACATGAAGAGAGGTCAATGTTGAGCACATCAATCGAGATGTGAAACTTGAATTCTCATGGTTTTTTTTGAGACAGGGTCTTTCTAGACAGTTCAGGCTGGCCTGGACTCACTAAGTAGCCCAGGCTGCCTTGAATTTAAGGTGATCCTTCTGCCTCTGCCTCCCTATGCTGGGATTATAGGCATGCGCCACCACACCCAGCTCTCATATACCACTGGTAAGACCAGAACAAGAAATGGAGGGCAACTTACATAGGAACTTAAATGCACCACAAAGGCAGAATTTCAGTTCTTTTATTTAAAAAAATGGCACAATGGGCTAGCCATCTGAAAGAAATGCGTATCACAGAAAAATTCCAGATTAAATGTAACAAAAATAAAACTTCTAGGAAATTTATAATAAACTTGAGATGAGTGAGGCATTTTTAAATAGGACATAGGAGCCAGGTGTGGCAGCACACTTATATAATCCCAGCATTCAGGAGGCTGAGGCAGGAGGATTGCTTGGAGACCATCCTGGACTACATAGTGGGTTTGAGGCCAGCCTTGCCTACATAGTAAGATCTTGTCTAAAAAAACTAAAAATAAAATAAAATGAAAATAATAAATACTACAGAGAATTCAGAAACAGTACGTGAAAAGACAGACATTTGAAAACACAGTTTAACTTTTTTTTCCTTTTTGATATAGGGTCGTGCTATGCACTTCATTCAGGCTGGCCTTCAACTCACTTTGTAGTCAAGGATGGCCTTGAACTCACAGTAATTCTCCTGTCTCAGCCTCCCAAGTGCTGGGATTATACCACACTGCATGCACCACAACCCCAGCACAATTTAACGTTTTTGTATAGCAAAAAACACAAACATGAATAAATTAAGACAAATGATTGAGAAAAATTTAACACATCTATTCAGTTAAATATTTGTTTACATGCCTTTTATGTGGTCCGTGCTACCAGATACAACACAAAGACAAAGAATACCCCAGCCTTCGTGGCGCCACACCTTCTAGTGATAGATGACTTATAATATACAAGAGTCCTTACAGCTGACAACCCAGCAGAAAAATGGTAAGTAAATGTAGATTATTCAGAGAATTCCAAATAACCATAAAGATATTAAATGACACCTGTTGCATTCATAAGAGTAAAATGCATACTGCTTCCCAACTCTGCCTTTAGTTACTTCTTGCTGGTAGTCTGAACATACTCATCATGGAAATACCATGGAAATCAGTAAATGCTATAAGTTAGGGTTTGATTTATTATTTTGCTGATTGTCTAGGCTTAAGAGTGAAAAAAAGTGATAAAAATATTTAAAATGCAGGGTAAACTTGAAAATGTGGCACTGTCTATAGGCATGTTAAGAATAACAAGAAATATTTAGAAGGTATTTTTCCAGTACTTGAAAGCTACTATCCAATTCAACAAAGTCACTCTCCTCACGATGAATGAGTGAAGTTCCCCTAGGTAATGCTGAAACTGAAGGAGGTCCTAAATTAGTGAGTAAAATTTGTACAAAGATGAAAAATAATTTAATAGTAAGACCACAATTCAGATTTAATGACAATACATTTATTGGGAAGAGTTAATGAACTGGAATGAAATTCCATTTGTCAAATCATGGCTGAACTGCAATCATAGACTGCATGTTGACGTGAATTCAGCAAAAATCAGCCAAAACATTTTATAACATATAACTGATTATATGGAACTTACAATAAAGAGCTCTGTGTAAGTGTTTACTATTTGTAAATTGTGCATCTTTACTATCTATAGACTATATAATTCATATACGTAACATAAGCAAAAAATAACTTAGGTTATACCATGAGATAGAAAATAGAAGGGAAAGAAGACTATGCAGAAACATCAGAAAACTTCTGGGGGTTTGTTCTGGTATGTTCAGAACTGATCATAATCTTGATTATAGTGATGGCTTCATGGCTGTACACATATGTTGAAACTTACCAAACTGGATAATTTAAGTATATGCCATTTGTTGAATTGGGAGCCTTAATAAAATTATTTGAAAAAGCACTTTGGAAATAGTAGTGTATGTCTGTAATCACAGCACTCAAGAAGCTGAGGCAGGAGGATCAACTCAAATCCAAGGCCAGCCTAAATGACATAATGAAATCCTATCTCAAAACAAAAGCCAAAATGTTGGTCAATGAAACAAAAAGCAAACTCCAGAAATAAACCCTCACACTTATGCTTAACTGATTATTGACAAGGGTGCCAAGACAATTCAATGGACAAATAGTAAACTTTAACAAATGAGAGGCAACTAGATATGCACATGCATGGGGACAATTTTGGATGTCCACTTCACACCACAGACAAAAAAATTAACTCAAAATGAATCAGCAAATACAAAGTGTAGTGCTGCACACTTGTAATCCCCACACTCTGGCAGGCTGTTAGGAGCATCACAAATTTGAGGCCAGCCATCATTTTAGTGAAACCCTGTCTTAAAATAATAAAAAGGGGCCAGAGAAAGAGAAAAAAGGGGGTGGGGCAAAAGGTAAAGGAGGATAGGATGAAGGGAGGGAAGGAGGGAAAGAAGGAAGGAAGGAGAAAGGGAGAAAGGAAGGTAGGTTGGCTGGTTAAATTCAAAGACATATTAAAAGAACAGAAAATGGTAAACCAGACTAAGAATAAATTCAAAGAAACCTGAAGTTGCTAAGTGAGTATGAGGAAAAGGATATCTCATGACAGCAGAGATAAAAAGGGCCACCTCACAATGATGAAAAGGATTAATTCAGGACAGAGACACAGTAAGCTTAAAAGCGTTGGTTCTTAATGATAAAGCTACAGAGCGCAAGAAGCAAAAACTGACAGAATTTTTTGAAATTGATATAAATCTATTAAGACAAGATGTCAACATCCAGCAATTGATGGAAGAAGTAGAAAGTCAATAAAATACCAGTGACTGATGAGATTTGTAGACTCTCAATAAAGTTGATATGAGCTATACTGAGAATATCTGGTGGTACTATGAAACAGTAAACAAAAAGGTCATATACAGAGTTATATATCAAATTTCAATAAGCTCACAAAGACTAAAATTATACAGCATATACTGTCTGGAAAGAATACAAATAAATCAGAAGCCAATAATAGACTAATATCGAAAAAATACTCAAACATTTGAAAACAAATCCATGTATTTCTAAGTAACTCATGATCAAAGACACCACATAGAAAATCAGAAAGTCCACTACATTGAATATGATAAAAACAAAACATATAAAAACTTGCAGTATTCACCTATACCAGGACTTCAATAAAATTGATACATTAGAAAACATTTACAATGGTATAAGCTTCTACCTTAAAAGTAAATAGAAAGAAAAAAAAACATAATAAATTTATTAGCAAAAATCAAAGAAACAGAAAATGGGATAAAACCCCACAAATCCAACTGATAACCCAACTCTAGCTGGACTAATGAAGGAGGAAATACACACACACACACACACGTATATCACCAATAACCAGGAAAAAAGGTATTTCACTACAGATTCTGTAGATATTAATAAAATAAGCATAAACAAATTACCAAAACTGACATACAAACGAGTAGAAAATTTAAGTAGTTCTCTATTTTAAAATAGAAAATTTATAATTAAAAACTATAAAATATCCGATCCCCAGCATCACCAAACAAACAACCACCATACAATAGGGCTCAGTGGTAGATAGAGCATGTTTAACATGGGTGACATCCTGGGAGTGATCCCCACCAGCTCACACAAATGAACAAACAGAACACTATAGACTCAGACAGTGTCCCTACTGAATTTTAAGATACTCAAGGAAGGATGAACATTAATATTCTACAAATTACTTAAAAAAATAGGAGATAAAGGAAACACATCCCTGCTCCTTTTAAGAGGCCAACACAAGCCTGATACCAAAACCAAATAAAAATGTAAGAAAACTACAAACAAGCCCCAACATCTCCACGAAAAACAAAACAAAACTTTTTTAATAGTGCTCATGATTGAACTCAGGGCCACTGAGATGCATGCCCAGCTCAAAACAGAACTTTTTGAACTGGCATTTCAAAACAACAGAGGAAGACCACTGCTAATCTAAAAAGTCAAAATAAAAAATGCTCCAAAATCTGGAACTTGAGCACTAGCCTCATGTGACAGGTTATAATCAAACAGCAGGTACAGTAAAAATATTGTATAACATCTTCAGGCTATCTGTATAAAGTATATATGAAAATAAATGAAGTTTGTGTTTAGACTTGGATTTCAGCCCTAAAATAGCTCATTTCTTACAAATATTCCAAAACCCCAAGACATTTGTGTGTGGGGCGGGGGGGGGGGGGTGAGATAGGATCTCTCTGTGTAGTTTAGGCTGGCCTTAGCAATCCTCCTGCCTCAGTCTCCCAAGTGCTGGGTTTACTGGCAAAAACACTTGAAATTGAAGTGCTTTTAGCTGGGCGTGGTGGCGCATGCCTGCAATCCCAGCAAGATCCTTGCGAGTTTCATGTCACCTGGGCTACAAAGTGAGCCCAAGGCCGGCCGGAACTGCATAGTGAGACCCTCTCTCAAAAAGACCAAAAAACAAACAAACAAAACAGAAATGCTTTTGATTTCACGCATTTTAGATAAGGGATATTCAACTTGTCTGTTAATGTTCAACATCATCAGTAATCCAGGAAATATACATTAAAATAGAAGCCTGGGAAAATGGCTGAAAGTATTCAGTTGTGTTGGTGCAGGTCTACAATCTCGACCCTACTGGGAGGCTACGGCAGGAGATTTCCAAGCTTTAGCCCAGTGGAGGCAACTTACAAGATCCTGTCTTTTTTTTTTTTTTTTTTTTTTTTAAAAAGGCCAGCTATGGGGCTTAGTGTGAGAGGAAAAGAAAAAAAAAGGCTAGAACTACACATGCTGACAACACTAAATGTAGGCACGACTGTAGAACTGAAACTATCATTAGTTGCAGGGAAGGATGGAGTATGGTAGGAGTGTGAAACAACCACTCTGGAAAATAGTATTCAGTTTATTATAAATTTAACATGCCCTTACCATAAAACTCAATAATTCTACTTTGTATTACATGGCCCAGCATTTACTCATGAGGAAAAAAAATGCAAACACACAGACGTATATATCAATGTTTATAGATAACTTATTCTTAACATCATAAATCTGAAAATAACCCACATATTCTTTGACAAGTGAATGGGTAAACAAAGGTTGGTATTCTCATACAACAGAATACTCAATGGAAATAAAGAAGAAATACTACAGACACATGCCAGAATAGGGAGAGGGCTGGGGTAGAGATCAATGGCAGCATTTATGTTTTGCATGCACAGGCTGGGTTCCACCCCCAGCACATACACGTGCATGCGCACACGCGCACACACACAAAAGAATTCTAAAAACATATGCTGCAGGGCACGGTGGCACACACCTGAAATCTCAGCACTGGGGAGGCTGAGGCAGGAGAATCACTTCAAGTTTGAGGCCAGCCTGGGCTACAAAGTGAGTTTGAGGTCAGCCTGAACTGCATAGTGAAACCCTGCCTCAAAAAGACAATAAAATAAAATAAAATAAAATAAATAAAATAAAATAAATAAAATAAAATAAATAAAATAAAATAAAATAAATAAAATAAAATAAAATAAAATAAATAAAATAAATAAAATAAAATAAAATAAAATAAATAAAATAAATAAAATAAAATAAATAAAATAAAATAAA
>PVLD010026533.1:0-22060 GCA_004027595.1 Dinomys branickii | reverse complement strand
TTATTGCATGAATTTGAGATCTTTCCCTTCTTTTTTTGATAAGGTTGGCTAGGGGTTTATCAATTTTATTTACTCTTTCGAAGAACCAACTCTTTGATTCACTAATTTTTTGTAGAGTTTTCTTCATCTCAACTGCATTAATTTCTTCCCTGAGTTTTATAATCTCCTCCCTTCTTTGGGCTCTTGGTTTGGCTTGTTGCTCTTTTTCTAAGAGTTTGAGGTGTATCATTAGGTTATTTATTTGCTCTCTTTCTATTTTCTTTGTATATGAGTTCATTGCTATAAATTTCTCTCTGAGGACTGCTTTCATTGCATCCCACAGATTCCGGTAGGTTGTACTTGCATTTTCATTTATTTGTCGGTAATTTTTAATTTCTTCTTTAACTTCTTGTGTGACCCATTGCTTATTCAGGAGGTTGTTGTCTAATTTCCAAGTGTTTATGTGGTTTTTGGAGTTCTCTTTGTCATTAATTTCCAATTTCATTGCATTGTGGCCCGCTAATATGCATGGGATAATTTGAATTCTTTTGCATTTAGGTAGATATGCTCTATGGGCTAGAATGTGGTCTATTTTAGAGAAAGACCCATGTGCACCTGAGAAAAATGTGTATTCTCATGTTGTGGGGTAGAACACTCTGTATACATCTACTAAGTCCATTTGTTCACACTTTTGGTTCAGGTCTGTTATTTCTTTGTTGAGTTTCTGTCCAGTTGACCCGTTTCTTTGTGTCAGAGGGGTGTTTAGGTCCCCTATTACAACAGTGTTATTAGTTATTTGATTTTTCACATCTGTTAAGATTTGATTTATAAAGTTAGGTGCTCCATGGTTTGGTGCATAAATGTTTAGGATTGTTACCTCTTCCTCTTGTAGCTTTCCCCTAACTAGTATGTAGTGGCCTTCTTTATCTCTTTTGATTGTTTTTCGTTTGAAGTTTACATTGTTTGCAAACATAATAGCTACCCCTGCTTCTTTCTGGGGACCTGTTGCATGGACAATTGTTTTCCAACCTTTAACTTGCAACCTGTGGATTTCCTTTTTGAGTAAAATGTGTTTCCTGTATACAGCATATCGTTGGATTTTGTTCCTTAATCCACTCTTCTAATCTTTTCCTTTTGACTTGTGAATTGAAGCCACTTACATTAATGGTTATAATGGTTATATGTTTGCTTATTCTAGTCATGTTACTTACTTGTTGTTTTCCTTCTTTTGCTGACTGTTTACTTACTTGTTCTGTTTACAAAGTTATTTCTATCATTGTTCTTGGGATTGTGGTCTCTTTTTTCTCTGTCTAGAATATCTTTTAGTGCTTTTTCCAATGCTGGTTTGGCACTCATGAAGTTCTTCAGTTGTTCTTTGTCATGAAATATTTTATTTCTCCATTGAATTTGAGGGATAGTTTTGCAGGATACGTCAGTGTGGGTTGAAAGTTGTTTTGTCGTAGAATCTATAATATCTCACTCCAAGCTCTTCTTGATTTCATGGTTTCAATTGAGAAGTCTGCTGTGATTCTGATGGGCTTTCCTTAAAAGTGGTATGTTTCATTTCTCTAGCAGCTTTTAATATTGTTTTCTTTTGCTGGATATCTGGGATCTTGACTATTATATGTCTGTGTGTGTTTTTCTTTGGGTTATGGATCGCTGGGGTTCTATATACCTCGATTAACTGAACTTCTGTATCTTTTACCTTGTTTGGGAAATTTTCTGCTATTATTTCAGCAAATATTCTTTTTATATCATTTGTGTGGTCTCCTGCTGTTTCACTCACTCATATTACTCGAATATTATTGCATTTTGCCTCATCTTGCAGCTGTTGGATTGATTTTTCTTGTGTCTTTGACAATTTTATGAGATCCTTCCTTTCACGCTCATAAGCTGCCATGCTGTCTTCAAGTTCTGAAATTCTATCTTCGGTTTCATTTAAACGGTTTTGCATGCTTTCCGTGGAAGTTTTCAAATCCTGGCAATCTCTTTCAACCTGTTTCATTCTTGGTAATTCATTCCTAAATTGCTCTTGTAACATTTCCATTTGTTTCCTATTTTCTTCTAATCTTTTATCTATTTCTTCTCTATGTGTATGGAACATTTCTTCCATTATAGTTTTCAGTTCGTTTTTTGTCTGAGAGATCATTCCAGGTATGTGGCTTACTTCTGCTTTAAACTCTTTTATGGCCTGTTGGAGTTGTTTCATTTCGGATGCAATTGTTTCATAACTTGCAGGTATGTGGCTTCCTAGTTCCCCTGTATCCTCACATTCAGGACTTCTTCTTGGCGGGGTTGAGTTCTGAGACTGTGTTTTGTTCTTCTGTCTTCCCATTTTTGGGTATCAGATTCAAAATATTGAGCAATAAATTACCCAGGCAGTTCACCAGGCAAAGGTCTGCTGCAGAGGCTGCTCCAATGACTCCTCTTTGGGAGAATGTCCCTTAAGCTTTCTGCTGAGAGTTCCGGGTTAAAAGGCTGTTCAGATGCTGGTTTCTTAGTATAGCTATTCCCTACTGAGATACCTGGGTGGGGTGTGTAAGACTGCTCCCCCGCCCTCCCAGGGTTCCCTGCAGGAATAGGGATGGATCTCCTCCCCCACTCGGTGATACGGTTGTGAGCACAGATAGCTCACCAGTTTTCGGAGTCCCTGCAGGCAGGAAGGTTCCTAAGTGCCAGCTTTTTGTGCTATGCTCGCAATCCACCACTCCCCGCCACTTCTGTTTCCTAGCGCTCTCCGGGTCTGGGGGAGAGAGCGGGATGCTCCTCTCCTCTGTGTTCCTTGCGCCACCTTGGCTGCGGACTGCAGCCCCCTGAGGGCCTTGGCTGCATAGCCTGCCTGATGCGCGCAAGATCTGAGACCCCCCTCCCGTGCATTGCTGCTGCTAAAAAGCCGATTTCTGACGGGAGTTGCTGGGGAGCTGTGCCTTTTCGGGAGGCAGGAGGGATCAAGCTGGCTGTGCCTCCAGGGTGCTCGGACCCAGCCAAGCCACCTCCCCATGCGGAGCATCTCTGGTGCCCAGCGTTCGGGGCTTTCCTGCATCTCGCCACTGCAATTTGGGCTGCCCTACCGCATCTCCCCCTGCCACTCAGAGAAACACGTTCAGTTTGAACTTCCCAGCCGAGGTCCCGGCATTCATGCTCGTCAAGTCTGTCTCGAGCTGGTGGTGTTTATCAAGGAGGATTGCTCCTTTGCTGCTCACCTGGTCACCATCTTTCCGGAAGTCAGAAAGTAGGTGTTATGGTTGATACGTTGTGTCAACTTGGGGTGTCTAGAGGTTTGGCTGAGTGATTCAGCAGGAAGCCAGGGTGCTTACTTTGTATACATCCTGAGCCTGTGGAAGAGGAGGGCATGGAGGTTATGTCAGAGATACACGCCCCCTGGGTGGGGGTAGGCTGTTTACAGGGTAAGGGAAGGAAAGAGGCTGCTTGCAGCCATTCCTCCCTTTTGCTCTGGTTGTTTTGCTGTGGTCTGCTGCCATCAACAGTTTGCCCTCTGCCATGTGCCACTCTGCCTCTGAACCAGCCAAGTATGGATTGAAACCTCCACAAACTGTAAGCTAAATAAACCTTTCCTTCCTTCATTTTGAGTGTTAGGTATTTTGTCTCAGCAACGAGAGAAAAGTAACCAAGACAGAAAGGAAAACATATACACACACACACACACACACACACACACACACATATGATTATATATTATTATATATAAAATATATATTATATATAATATATATTATCATTGGTGGAAAATTAAGTGTGAATAATGCTCTTAACATATGAAATTATAATTTAAATTCATACATATGAAAGAGTATGTATTCTCATACTGAAGTTAATCAGAAACATCAGCAGTTGTATAGATCACTTGTGTTAATGCTGAGAATGCAAAAATATTGGGGTAGCCCAGCCTGAGTCTGGGGTTATCCAAATGAACAATCCAAAAAGAAATTCACATTTTGTCTTAAAGTTTCATGTATGTATAATATGTAATTGTATGTATATATACATATATATGTATATGGATAGTTGGGACAGCTGTGCTACTTGTGTCTAATGGTTTGTTGAAAGGGACAGTTAATGCTTAATTTTTTTTGCCAATTTTGCATGCTTACATCTGTAATCTGAACAACTAATTTGAAGATAACAGTATGCAATGCAACAACCATTGGTGAATTCCTACCATCTTGTCTCGTGAAACTCTGTATGATTTCTAATGTTCTTTATTCTCTTTAATAATTTGATCAAAGTTGCAACCTTACATCTGGTAATCTGAGCAGCTTTGTTGAATATGACAATATGTAATATAACAGCCACTGCTCATTCTTATCGTTTTGTTTTGAAACCCTGTATCATTTTTGTTGTTGTTCTTTTTGCTTTGTTTTGTCTATGTTGTTGTTATTTTGCTTTTTTTTCTTTTTAAAATAAAGAAGAGAAAAATTCCCATTTCCTGTGAAGAGCAGACTGAACATGTGGCTCGTATTTAAACAAAGGGCAGTATCAGTTTGCAGTCTTCCCATTAGTCACCTGGTTCTGCATAAGGAGTATGGCCACTGATCTGCAGAGTTGGTTTGTCTGGAACATGGTTGTTATTGTACCATCAAATTCATAAAGGTTAGGTAAGTGATACCGTGTCCTTTCTCATGGATGCATGTGTGCTATACCTGAGAATTAGTGCCCTCTTTGGGAACTGATACATTCACACTCTGCATCTTAGTCATTTTTAATTCTCCTCAATGCCCTCCAATGTCCCTCTATTCCCAGCTCACCATCCCATTTCCACAAAGTCTTCCTCTCTGTTTCCTATCATGATTTCTAAAACTGTGACTCTTGCACACTCACTAAGGAGGGCTCCCTGAGCTCCCCTACACTTTGAGAAAGCTTAGGAGGAAATACTCTTCATGGGCCAGGGCCTCTGCCCTGGGATGCATGCATCCTGGCTGGGGACCTTGTGAGGAGAACACTAGGAACTGCACCTCAGTACAGGGTGTGTGGGAACAGGGTGTGGCTCGGAAATTCACTTCATCCAGCAGAAATTGCATCCCTGCTTCTTCCAGAGATGTGAACATCTCAGACATTGCTTGACCAGACTGTTGGACCTGGAGCCCAATTAGATCCATGACTTGCACCTTTTTGAGATCCATTTTCAAATTCTCAGATATCCTCCACGAGATATAAAGGGGGTTATAATTATGAGGAGAATTGCCCAGATGGAAAGAAGCCAAGATGGTCCCATACTTTAATTTTTTTCAAAAATCTATTTAATGTATAGAAATGCCAGTTTTCAGATTTTTGCAAAATTTCAATCAAACTGTAAGACAAAATGTGAATTTCTTTTTGGATTATTCATTTGGATAACCCAGCTCAGCCTGGGCTACTCTTCAATGTGTCTGCGTTCTCAGCATTAACATAAGTGATCCATACAAGTGTTGATGTATCTGATTCACTTCAGTATGAGAATCCATACTCTTTCATATGTATGAATTTAAATTATAATTGCATCTTTTTCTTTAATCAATAAAGAGTATTCATACAGTAATTTATGTTGGGGGAAACAATTGTCTGATGAAAAAAGACGATATAATAATTTGATTGTAGTTTGGGTTTTATTTTAAATCTCAGCTGTGCTAGTGTGGTTGCATTTACAAGCAGCTGAAATGATTGGTATTCTGATTGTCTAGTCGGTGACAGGCTAGCAGAAGTCAAGAGCATTATTCACACTTAATTTTCCACCAATGATAGTGTCCTAAGAAAATAATCAGGCATTAAACACCAAAACTCACTGGCTTTAGAAAGCACACTTTTTGACCATAATGAGACTAGTTTTTGTAGGAGAATAAGGGAAGTTTTCAAAATAATGTTTTAATAAGGCATTGTCTAGTGCTATGAAATTTAACCTTATGGACTCAGTGGGTTCAGCCCTTGTGTTCCTAAATTATGTTGACACATGTACTGGAGGACATTAATTTCTGGTTTAAATGCTCAGGATTTATTTAACAATAGACCCATGGAATGTTCTTGGGTTACTGGCATCTCTACTACACATTATTTTCAGAAAAATGCCAAACTATTTCTAATTAGTATACAAATGAATGTGAAGCAGGAAAAGAAGACAAGATATTCCTCCTTCTCTCTCTGTTCCTTGATTTTCTTCCCCTCCTTTTTCCATTCCTCCTGGTAGCTTTGCCCTCAGGACAGCCCATCTGTCACTGTGACCACTCAGCACGGCGCAGTGACTCTCACTTCTGGATTCAGGTCGGTGCTTCAGGAATCTCCACAAACTTCCCGGAGTAGGGATTGCTGAAACTCACTCATGCAAGGAGGACTTCGGGGCCACATTCAACATGCTGGTCACAGGATGCGGGCAGAAGGGGCACAAAGGGACACAAAGGGGCTAGGCTAGGAGGGTGTGGTCTTCAGGCCTGAGCCTATTGTAGGCTCAGATTCTCTGTAGTGAGGTAGTAAGCTCACTCCCAGGGAGTTCTGTTACTCAGGACTCTGGGGCAAATAGCAAGTGGCCCGGGAGCCTAAAAGGGGTATATTTATATAGAAATGAGGGGAATAGAGTTGCCTTTCATCCTTTCGGGAGCAAACTAACACACAAACAAGGAAAATTCTCTAATTTTGTAAGTTTGAACACTTTGTGCAGTGCTTGTACAGTTCAGTAGCGAAGACACAGTTGTAGCCTGCGTGAGTCTAACAGCTCACAACCACATCATGCTGACCAGCCTGGCGAACCAGGACTGGGGGAGTTCAGTACATTTCCCAGCTACATTTAAAGAGCAGATTGACGTAGCAGTACCATAAAGTAACCTAGCTTCTGCATTTCAGGAGGCAGAATGACAGAGATTCTCAAAAGTGACCTCATCTGAAATAACAAGTAAAGCCTCTGAGTTTACCTGGGGAGATCAGGGTCTCAGGAAAGCAGGTGAAGAAGGGACGTTAAGGAGGAATTTTACACCCTTAAACTATTGCTAAAACTCAAAAGAATAATATTTCATGACAATGTGAAAATTCTGTGAGATTCTGATTTCAGAGTCTGTAAGTGAAATGTATGGGAATGTGCACAGCCGCAGCCATTCCTGTCAGTACTTCCTGTGATTACCTTTACAGCAGCGGTGCAGAGTACTGTGGCAGAGTCTCTGTGTAGCTTAAGATATTAACCGGCTCTCCAGTTTTAGAAATGTCCTGTTGATCCTACTTTAGGGGATCTATGATTGAGGATGTAGGCTGCGTGCATATTTGGAGCTAAGCCTGGGGACCCAAGGACTTCTCCAGTAAGCATCCTGTCTCCAGGCACACAAAGCCGAAAATACGGGGCTGCATAGCAGGTAGGAGAAGCGTGGGTGACCCAAATGTTACAGCAAGTTGAGTCCTAGCAAGACACAAAGTCCAAAGGCTTTGAAAATTGTGGGATAGACAGAAAAATGAAAGAGATTTTAGATTTTTTATTGGTTTCAGCAAAATTCATGATCAATGAACAGAATTATCAAACTCCTTGAGTCACATGGAGTTTTTTTTTTTTTTTTCGGTACTGGGGATCGAACTCAGGACCCTGCGCTTGCTAGGCAGGCGCTTATTCCACTGAGCTATATCCCCAGCCCCCACATGGAGTTTTTTGTTGAATTCTCTGGAAAGGGACTTTCTCGTGTGTGGCAATCAGGGTAGATCATCAAACGGATTGGCATTAGTGTGTCCTGGTGGATATTCGGAGACGCACACTTTGTGGGTGTCTGGACGGCTAGTGGAGTCGCGTCCTTGAAGTCTGTATTTAGTCCCTCAGTCCTTCTGCTCTGTCAGTATAGCCAGGCCCTGCTTCCTGGATCCCACAGGCTGAGCGGCATTTCTCTGCCCTAAGCCTCTGGCACGATGTTCCTGCCTTGCAGCCAGCAAACCTTGCACTGAACTCTCCCAAACACGAGCCAGAACAAACCTCTCCTCTTGGAGTTGTGGGTGTCAGGTATTTTGTCTAATACACCCTGTGAAGACTTTCTTCATGCTAACCCAGTAACAGGATGCGGTTAGCTCAGTCTGGGTTTGCATCCTTTCTCCTTCCCCGCTTTCTCTGCCTATAAGCAAATACCTTACCTCTCCATAAAATCTTCTCATGTATAAAACCGGAATCACATCACACTGTCTGGTTGTTTGGGAGACTGAAGAAACATGAGTGCAAGTGTTTGGCACCCAGTAGGGCTTTCGACATCTTATTTCTCCTGAAATTCCAGGGTAAATATCACCTCTAATTCCAGGGGTTAGAGAGTTTCTGACACTGGGTTTCCACAATACTTAGACCTTATTTCCCTTTCTTCACTTGAATATGTGTGTGCATATTTTGCAATTTTACCCATATGTAAGATTGTCCCTTATTAGACAGAGATGAGTTTTAAAGGAGGAAAATCATCTCAGTTTTTGTCTCCCTCTACAATACACCATATTTCCCAGTGCAAAGTGGGTATAAACGTATTTTTACGTGTGTTTACAATTTTTTATTGTTATCTGTTTATAGAATATAATACTTTTTATTGTTAGATGTTTACAGAGTATAATGTCCACCACTGGCAAACATTATACAGCTTATCTGATAACAAAATTGATTCATGCATAATATAACATCTCAAAAGCATATTTTGAGGTCATATAAAACACTGAAATAATTTCTGATCTAGCTAAAGAATTGACTTGTAGTCTTCTAGACTGTAAAAATGAATGAAATTAGTATTTTGAGGCTTGAAAATTAGTCACACATCCTATAGTAGTACTGTCCAAGAAAAACACAATAAAAGCCACAGAAGTAGTTTAAATTTTTCTAGCAACAACACTAAAAATACATGAACTGGCAAAATTAATTTTAATACTAAACCTTGCATAAATCAATACACCCTGAGCATCACATTAACATGTAATCAGCATAAAATTATTTATGGCATAGATAGCTTTATATATTTTTTCATTCTAACTCTTCAGAATCCCACTTGTACTTGGCCTTCACAGGGTGTGTGAAAGGTGCTTTAGTTGCACGTGTCAGTGTGGATGGGCTGCCTCTGTGCTTGCCTGGTGTCACTTGTGTCTGGTAGTTACTGAGATGGGCTGCACGGTGCAGAGCATTGATGGCAGTGTCAGAGAATGTGACTGTACATCCATCACAGCACTCATTCACTGGCTGGGATTTTGCAGAGAAAATGCCATCCTAAATTATGGTTATTTAGAGATGACTCTGTTCACCATACATCTCTACCTATGCACAAGTGTGACTGGTACAAAAGTGGTCAACAGCATCAGTATTCCTGTGCTCTGTGATCAGCCACAGGCCATACAGCAGGAAGGTTTGGGGAGGAATTTGACCCTGCCCCTGCTAAGCAACTGCTGATTCGCTTGAAGAAGCTCTTTGCTCTGGGACCACCTGAAGCAGCTGAGGTCTGCCTCCCACCAGGGTGCATGAGGCATGTTTGTGCACAGTCATGCTCACAAAGTGATGGCATGCCAGAGCTGGTCCCGATTTGTGCTGTTCAGCTCCTGTATGTACAGGTGTGGGGGCTTCTGGATGGGTTATTCAAAGGTACAGTGAGACCTAGCCTTAGACATACTTTCCTACTTAGCCATAGTTATGTCTGTACTTTTAAATATAAGGCAAAGCTAAAAGCAGTAATAAGACACAGGTCATGGCTAATGCTGAACCAAAAAAAAGCTCCCAGATATCAATGATCTGCATATTGCTTATTCACAGACACCATATTAAAAGACCATGGGATTTTAAAGTTTTCATTTTACTCTTAGAACCATATCTATATAATATATGCAGTTGTTATTTAGATGTTTTAAAATAAATAATGGAACCTTCATATATTCCATGCTGCAGATTTTGAAAATTGTGTTGCATTTTATAGTTTTTGGAGGTTTTCCTGGGAAGCTAGTTTTCTGTGGAAGTAAAGAAAGGATGGAAAATGCCCTTGGCAGTTTGGGTCATCTACAACTGAAGACTCTTAAGATCAGCCTCTTCAAACAGGATGGCTTCCTAATGCCTGAAGTATGAGTGGCTTCAGAACAGAAAGGCGAGATTTCCAGCTGCAACTTATTACAGGGAGGTCAATTAAATAGACTCAGAGGACCATCATCTTGTTTACATCTCCAATGAGTCATAGCAGATAAAAACATGTCTTTGTGGTCTCAGATCCTGTTTTCCCTCTTCCTATAAAATGTCATGGAGACGCATACATAACTGTCAGGATACACTTCACCAGCAGCTTCTGCACATGCCCAAACTCTTCCCTTTCAATTGGTTAATATTCCATTGTTAATGGTCTGCCTTTTATATATAAAGACATTCAGGAAAAGGGTCTGATCACTCTATAAATAACACAGCTCTTGGACTTGGCTTTGTCCTGTGAAGTTCCTGCCAAAGACCAGTGGAACCTCTGTGTTTGTTCAATAGGTTAAAAAAAAAAGCTTTTGCTTGTCACAAATGGTGTCTTGTTATTTATCTAGATTCCTTTCCTGATGCTTTGCTGCATCCTGTTCTAAAAATATAAGCATATGGACTCCGACAGTTCTTTCTGCCCTGTCAGTATTCTGCTTATGCTCTTTGTTTCTCTTAAAGAAAATTCCCTGCCTTCAGCCGAATGCCTCTTGAGATTACGTTCACAATCAAAATACAGTATTTACGTGGTCAAGTGATTAAGCAGATAGGCCAGAATAATAGCTGCCATCTTTAGAATTTCACATATTTTTCCTGTGCTTCAGGGAGGTGTTTTCAGGCAGTAATTGAAAACAAATCCAAATATGGATGAACAATAATTTGAAAGAAATGTGTAGTTCAGATGCCAAGTGCCCATCAAAAGTTTAACCTTCTAGTTTTCAATTGTGAATTCATCCCTGCAGAAATAAGATGCTGTCTGATCCAGAGGTTGTCTCTTTCTCCTTTAACTTCATTGCTTCAGAGTTTTCTTACCTAGAGGTAAATATCAAAAGTAGCAACTCCAATGAGGTCGAGTGGAGCTGCTGTTTTGTAAAGAGAAATGCCAATCCAAGGAGCTATCACTAAGGGCCTGTGCAGACATTTTTGGGAATTCTTCCCTTCGCACTCTGGCACATGTCCCTGTTCTCCCCTCATCCGTACCACTGCACATTCTCCATTAAGACTTCTGCATGCGTCTATAAACTTTTTCATGGGCTAAGAAAGCAGCAAGGGGAAAGCCAAGTCCAAAACAAAGCTAATGGAACTTCAACATAGAAGACAGAGAGCATGGCTCTGAGAAGAATCAGTTTCACCCCGGCCAACTGAGCTGTGCACTACTATACTGTTCAGGCCACAGGTGTATCCTCAATGACAGCACACGGGCCGCGGGCACCAGAGCTCAAGTGGTGCAGCCTGGAATCCTTGAGCAGTGCCATGTGAGGTGGCAGAGGCTCACACCGTGGTTGTATTCATGCCCACATCACCTTGGATACAACATCGGAGTTGTCCACAACTCTGTACCCCAGAGAATCATAAATTCTCCACTTCCTTTCCAGGAAGACCGATAGGGTCAAATGGGCACCTGATGATAGCAACTGTACTGAGGAAGGGCTGTTGTGAAGACTCTGTTCCCCTACAGGCACTGTCGTGAGTGTGCATTTTGAACCTGAGAGTTTGCTCCTCTACGGGGTGTCTGGTAGTTCACCGTCCAGATGACTCTGCTGCCCTTTCCTGATACCAGGGACCCCTGCAGCAGGACAGCTTGCATTTCTTTGTGTACACCAGGCTTAAGTACAAAGCAGATTGGCTGTCACCAAGCCCAGAGTAATCCAGGGGCCATGATTTGCTCTTGCTCTCTCAGGCACCAGGTTTATGCATGAAATCTTATAGGTGCAAAACAAACAGGTATGTCCTGCACATGAGTCATAGTGAAAGGAGTGCACATACTAGGGTTTTGGGTGTGACCGCTTACTTTATGTTAACTTGTGTCATAGGAGTTCTCGGTTGATGAGAGCTTAATTTCAGAAATCCAGACCTGAGAAATGAAATATTTAAGAAGTACTTGTCAAAAATTAAGATCTCATATTTTTCAGCTGTTTTCATCTCAAGTTGTTCATGTTTAATGGGTAACAGCAGTTTACTTTGAAATTATAGAGCAAAGTATTTGAGCCAAGGATATAGATTAATCACAGAGTATCGTTGTTTTTATATTTATTTTATATGGACAAAGCTTACTTTCCTGTAAAATCAACTAGATAATTTAAATCTTGTAAAATGTCTACCATTTGATAGTTTTTGTGACCCAACTTAGTGCCAAGCATAGTGTTAGATTTTGAGAATAAAATAATGGAAAATACATCAGAATTTAAGGTCTAGAAAGGAGAAAAATACACAGTAAGTAGCTGTTACATAACATTAATGTCCCTGTGAAAGAGCTACTGGTACCTGGTATAAGATACAAGAGCTCGCAGGAGGTAATGCTCTTTCTTCTCGCTAATGTTAGATGAGCTACTTTCACCTATTTCATTTTTTATGTTTTTAAATATTTATAGTACTGCAGATTGAACTCAGGGCCTTTGCCCTGAGCTACACTTTTTATTTGCCTTTTTTCACTCTTAATTTTGCAATAAGGTCTCACTTAGTCACTAACTTACCCAGGCTGGGCTTGAACTAGCGAAATGTCTGCCTCAGTGTGCTGGATTGCTGGGGTTACAGAGAAAGCTCTTTTAAAAAGGAGACAATACATAATATGGCTAAGGACAGGCGAGGGTTTCTGTGAAAGAAGAGTTGAACAAAAGATATCCCAGGGAGGCAGCATGGGCATCGGGTGCCAGTTTAACCTTCTGGTGGTCATTCTGTCATCAGAGGAAGAGAGTGGAAGGGGAAGACACAGGTGGGATAAAAGAATGCTCAGATAGTTACAAAAGTTTGGATGAATACGATGAGGACATATGCAAGAAAGCAAGAAGACAAACAAACAAAAAGTGGGGCCCAGGTCTGGAAGCATTGGAAGTGGGATCTGTTGGCGTGGGTCTGAGCTGGGCCAGAGATGGGGCCACGTAAACGGCAAGGATGGAACTGATGCATGCAGGGTGAAGAGTCACTCTGTCCTCTGAAAGATGGGACACAAGATGCTCATTCCAAAAACACGGCTAGGATGAGTGCAGCACGATCATGCTGGTCAGTGGAGTCCTCAAACCAGACACTTTGACCCCTGGAAAGCTCCTGGGAACACAGTCTCAGATGCCAGCCGGGCCTTCTGGGTCAGAATGTGCAAGTGTGCATTTCATAGATGAACTCCAGGCATGTTAAGTTATGGTCTGGAAGAAGAAATGTAGTGTTTGAGATGCTTGTGTGTCATGAAAGAAATGGCTCCTACTTCGAGTTAAAAATAAAGAAATAAGGGTCTTGAAAGCAATTGCTTCAGTAATTAAAGGATCTAGGACCGGGGGTATAGCTCAGTGGCATAGTGCCTGCCTGGTAAATGCGAGGTCCTGAGTTCAATTCCCAGTACAAAAAAAAAGAAAAAATTCAGGCAAAAGCTATCTGGATACTTACTGCCTTCTAAGCTTTGTTTTGAAAGATGCCTGCATTAACAGTTAATAGAGGACACTGGGATTGTTCACTAACATGTAAATTTTAGGTGACCATGGAGTGATTAGGTGTGGTAAGTCCCCTGCAGTGTTTGTAACTACTAATGTTTTAATTTTGTAATACTATGTTGAAAACGTTTAATTTCTGAGCTATGATGTTGGCTTGAAGATGTTGCATTTCCAGTGCATTAGAATCACCATTTCCTTTTGGAGTCAAAAGTGCTGCAGGGGAGTTTGGGGTTTTCATTTTTTCGGCACTGTTTCTCTTTGGTCTTTAGTTACAATGATGTCATAACATAAAGAATGACACCACTGCAAGAGATGCTATAAATTAGCAAATTTAGTTCACCTTTTTGGCACAGCTGGATTTTTATCAAGCCTGTGCCAGTTTGTTCCATCCAATTCCATTAGTAGTGCCAGTGTTGGAATTGAATCGCTTTATTAAACTAGACCAGGCAGAGCCAGTCAGGGCCAGTCAGATGCCAACTGGTTACAAGAGCTGATTCTAATGATGAAATATAACTCGTGCTAAACTCAGACCCAAAACAAACAAACAAATTCCCACAGATAGGGTGCTGCATGTGCTTGTGGGAGACACTGGGTAGCCAGAGCGACTTCTCTAATGGATGGAAACCGATGGAGTGTAGCGATTACTTTCAAGAACTATGTCAGTTCTGTGCTGTGAAAATAAATGCAAAGTGTGATCCAGTGTCTTTGGACTTTCGCAGTCTCTGAGCCTGATCCCCTTGCTGTAGTTGATTGTATTTATTGTAATGCTGTGATGTTTGCAGCTATACGTTCCATGGTGTTTGTGGTTTCGATCCAGGCAAAAGGCTGTGACCACAATAACCACATTAGCCTGGCTCAGAATCCCCATTTTTTTCCAAGTAATTCGGCACTATCCACTCTTCCCCAAAAGTCTTCAAGATTATAATCTATTTAAAAAATATATAACATTTGAAAGCACTTTGTGATCCCTTCAGATTAACAAAAATGGGGAACAGTTTCCATTCTGAAAACCTGTGCGATACAAGCCAAACTTTGCCTCTAGTCTGGACAGACATTTTACTATGAAGATAAACTTACTATCCCTTAATATATATGTACATATAAATATGTTTATGTTATATATATTTAAAGATATATTTTCCTAAAAGATTCATGTACATTAAATATAATACCATCATATAAATAAAACAATAAAAAATATGCAGTATAAATAAATAAATATATTTTAGTATTCCATTTGAAGATGTCATTGACTCAAGCTCTTCCGACTTTCCCACTTTGTCATTGCTATTAAAACAACAGTGTTTTGCAATGTGAAACACAACCAAATTTTCCTGAACCAAGATTTTTTCCTTGGAGCTTTAAATGCTTCTCATGTGGATGTCAGAAGACAGCAGAAAACACAACAAGATGAGCAGTTTAAAATTTGAGTTTGTGGGATTAGAAAGCCATATGCTTAGGATGGGTGATCTTTTCCTGAAAAGACTTGAGTCTCAGCAGTCAATCTCTTGAGTCTGGCCTTGGAAGGATTTATGTAGAGGATTTTGTAGAGCAAAAGTGCTCTACAAAATGTTGTTAAGTCTCGGCCTGAACTATTGAGAAGAGTTGACTTTGCCTTATGGTCTATTAGGAAGGTGAGCTTGCAAAGGTTATTTTTTTAAATCATGGAAATCACCTGATGTAATTTGTGTATTATACTTTGGACTTCCTTAAGATATTTGTAAGTACAATACCTCTTTGCTTCCTTCTCAGTCCTAAACATATCATAACGAGCACAAAAGAGAAGACTAATAGGAACAGCATCAAAGACCTACACATGCTATTGGATATACATCAATTTTTGCAAGAACTCGAATTAATATCTTAGCATCTTTGAGTTCATGTGTGTTACCAGGTTGTCTTCCAGACCTCTGATGATTCACGTTATTTTTATTTTAAAGATGAAAGAATATAAACTTGAATAGCACAAAAATAATAAAGAAATGCACAAATTATGGGGAAGATAGTAGGGGATTGACAATGAATGCTGTTTTATGTAATATCATCTTCATATTTGTTACTTAGTTATCTCAAAAACAATGAAGGAAATACACAACTATACAGAGCATAGTAGGGGATTACCAATGGCTGTTGTATTACATAATGGTACCTTTGCATTTTTTACTCAGTTATAAACCAGAATAATACCCGAACAATAAAGTAAACACAGAATTATAGAGCAGATATTGGGGAATTAAAAATGGATTCTGTATTACGGAATGATTTCTTCACTTTTGTTACTCTGTTATACAAACAATGGCTCGTTCGATTAATCAAACGTTTGCTCCACCCTCATCTCCATTATTCTCCCACCCAATCAATCATTTCCCCTCTGATAATAACTGTACTTTTTGGTTTATTTACTCCCTCGGGCTCTCACATTGGGAAGGCACATGGCTGCTTCAAATTATGCTGTAACAAACATGGGTGCACTCAAATTACTATGGCATTAGGTGGAAAAACACCCATCCTCAAAGACAGTACATATGCAGAGAACCAAATACACTATGGTCGTACCTAATTGATAAGCCCTTGAGGCCCTCGGGGGTCTGGCCTGGTCTGTGGGTTCGCCCCTGCGGACTGCTGGGCTCCACCGCAACAGGGAGCTCCCATGGACCCGGTCGAGTACTCGGGGTCAACCCCGCAGACCGCCAGGCTCCACCACAACAGGGTGCTCCAGGAGACCTAGTCAGGGCCTTGGGGTCGCCCCCAAGTACTGCCGGCACCCGCCCCGGTGAGGCACTCCTGGGGACCCGGACCAGTCCACAGTGTCACCCCTTCAGACCACCGGTGTCCACCCAACAAGGTGCTCCTGGAGGCCCAGTTTGGTCCAGAGGATCACCCCACAGAACGCCAGACTCTGTCCCAATGAGGCATTCCTGGGGGCCGAGTCGAGTCCTTTGGGCCACTGCTGTGGACCACCGAGCTCCAACCCAACAAGGCACTCCTAGGGGCCCAGTTCAAGTGCTCAGGGTCCCCATGTAACCTGTGGGGAGCCCCCCCAATTGATTCTCATTTCTAAACCTTCCTGGTACAGAGGACGTGCTTCTCTCCCTCCTCTCATTCTCATGTTGTTATATTCCAGTGTCTGGTCGACGAACCTATGGGAGGGTCCTTCTCTGCTGTTTTCCCAGTCTCCTTCCAGGCTGAGCTTTCTCTGCTCCGGTTTTGGCCCGGTTCTCGGAATCTCACTCTCTTCTTGCCGAGTTGAGAGGCTTCCGTGAGCACGGGCTTCCGAAGCTGAAGCTGTGAGTGTAGGAATGAGGGAGTGGGCCGAGGGTGTGCGTGGAGGGGTGACTCCCTCTTTCTCTTCCTGTAACTGTGCCATGGCGGTCATCTGAGCTGTTTTTCAGGAAAGAGTCTTGTTCGCTCCTCGTGAGGGTTTCAATTCTCATTTCAAATTCTTTGATGCTGGGAACAAGTGGTGTAAAGTCTCCCCTACCCATCTGTGCTCACTGAGGTGGTTCAGGATGCGTACTAAGTTTAGTTATTTGTTTTGGGAGACAATTGGAGGAGTTTCTCAGGTTTTCTCTGTAAGTATACTGTCATCTCTCGATCTCCAGGACTGCTGTTTTTCATATATATTGTCTCTATGGCTTGACACAAATTTTGTATGAGCTAGTAGTATGAAGTCCCTCTCAGTGCTCATATTAGTAGTAAGCCTCAGCCCTCCAGTTTGTTGTTGAACTGGCCAGTCTTGCTGACCCGTGGCTGTTGCTCCTCTTCCGGGTCACATGCCAAGCACCTTGGAGGGTTGGCACCTTGGGCGGCAGCTGAGGGAAAGGGATCCCAGGGCAGAGGTAGGACCACTGGGCCCAAGGTGTCTCCATGTGCACCCCAGTGCAGAACTGTGTGGCCCTGCAGGTGCTGCAGCGACCTGCCCCTCCCATGGCATCACCACAAGGTCAGCAGCGGCTTTGTGCACACGCTGCAGCAGGACTGCACGCAGCAGCAGCTCTGTGCTCACTTGGCAGCAGCTCTGTGCACGTCCTGTGGTGGGACTGTGCTCTGTGGCACATGCTGCCTCAGTCCTGTTCCATGTTTCTAGGGTCCGGTTCCCAGCTCACATCAGCGAGAACAGCTCAGTCTCCAGTCCAAAGTGGGAGGTGCTGCAGAGTCTCTGGATGTCTAGATGCCCTGAGGGAATGAGCAAAGGCAAGAGAGGGCAGCTGTGCCTGGCGAGGCATGCAGAGTGGGGCAGCACTGGGCAGGGGTAGGTCCGAATGTGGGTAGGCTGGCACGGCCAGTGGGAAAGGCTGTGACCATTCTGCTGCTGCTAGCTCTGCTCTTGGAGTCAGAGCTCTGAGGTCTCCACAGCACTTGCTCATTGCTGCTGCTCTCTCTCCAGCCTCCCCCTCCATTCTGGTTTTGGTCCAGCCCATGGATCTGACTGTGCCATGGCAGCTGCCCTCGTCGCTTCTCTGGGAGGGGTCTGGTTTGCTCTTTCTCATGGCCTCAACTCTCATTTCAATACCTTTCTGGGGCCAGGGGACAATTTCTCTCCTTGTTGTCCTTTTGATACTGCTGTAATCCAGTGTTTGGGTGATGATCCTCCAGGAGGATCTTTCTCTGCTGCTTGCTGGGTTGCCATCTTCCTGGCAGTCGAATTGAGTTTTATTATGTTCATCATGTTAGGTCGAGTCATGACAGTAATTGTATCTAGATGTAATAACAGAGAAGTATATTTACAAAATTAAAATATACTGATTTGATATACTCTAAAATCTTCAAAATTTCATATCTTTAGTTCAAATCTTTCTCTGGATCTCAGGCTCATTTTTCTAACTGATATCAACAACCATGTTCTCAAATATCTCTCAAGCATCTCCAATTTGTCATATCTCAAGCTGGCTGAATTGCTTTCCGAACCTGCTTCTACAATGCCCTCCTCCTGTGTTATGCCTTATAACTAGAGACCCTCAAAGCCTCAGGCATTCATAGGTGGGCTTTTGGAAGGTGATTGAATTATAGGGCTTATAGTTGACTTGAGGCTAGGAGATGGGGCTGAGTTGGACAAGCAGGTCACTGTGCATGTGATTCTGAACACTGTCTCCCTTCCCTGGCCTTCCATGACTATCTCTGCTTCTTCATTGCATGAGTAAGCTGCGTTTGTCCACAATGCTTCTTTATTATTATGTTCTGCCTGGAAGCCAACTAGACTGTAGTTTGAAAGCTTTATACACTTGAGCCACCTTAAACTTCTCTTTCTTTAAGTAGGATGGATGTCAGATATTTTGTCTCAGCAATAAAATTAGTGACTAAGGCATAGTAGTGGACAACATTACAAAATGCCTCATTTTTAAGCCCTAAATCTAGAAGTCATTTTGATAGTGCTCAGTCATTTATCTCCACCCTGATCACTGCCCAGTCCTTGTGCTTCTTTCTCCAAAATTTACCATAATCTCATTGGATAGTTCTCCACTGCCAACCATGTAGGCTTTTAATCTTGACTGCAGTACCCACTTTCTTCCAGTGTCACTGTTGACTATAACTGAACTACACTCTGCACAGAACCGAACAGAATATTTAAATGTGTAAGCTCTATGAAGTACCTCTTCAACATAAGGGCTTCTTTCATTCTCTGGAAAAATCCACAACTGCCAACCACAGGCTGTAGCATCATGGCTGGCATCCATCTCACCAACCCACCGCTCACTCTCCTCTTTGCTCAATAGCAGACTCCTGCCATGCTGGCACCCTGGACGGTTTGAACTGGGTGTCCACTTCCCTGACATGTGTGTTAGCATCCTCACTACTGACGTCTGTGACTGCGGTCGTATTTGAAAGTTGGGCCAAGTGAACAGGAGGTCTGAAATCCACTATAAATGCTGTACTTATGCAGGAGGAAGATGGCCTTGTGAGGACACAGACACACATGTCTCATCACGTGACAAGAGGAGCTGCTGCTGGACTAGAACAGTGCTAGCCAGGTGGCACCAAAGACAGAAAGACATTCACAGAAGTGGTATAGTGGCCAGGAAGGGTTTTTCCTGGGATCCCAGATCCTGTTGGGTTTAGAGTCTCTACATTGTGAAGAGAAAGTTTCTGTTAAGCCCCCAAGTTAGCCATATTTGTTATGTCACACCTAATAGATGAACACCCTCTTTCTGTTTTCCAACTACACGAGATGTTTTGCTACTACAGAGCTTCTACCCACATTGTTCTCTTACCTGGAAAACTCTTTCCTGGGATAAATGCTCTCATTCTGAAGCCAGAACCATTTCTTTCTTGTCTTTACTTAGATCTTACTTCCTGAAAGATGCCTTCTTTTGCTACTTAAGGAAAGGGTATTTCTCCTGTTTTCTGTCTCCAAGCACTCTACAGTCATCTTGCCCTACAGTTAGAAGAGAGTCCCAACTGTATCTCTCTCTGGTACATGGTGGGGCCTTTTGAGATCCAGCTCCCTGGCACATCACCTGTGTGGTGGGGGCTCTGCTCATAGCCTCTGACCTTGCTCCCTTGAACCAAGAAGGGCACAGTTGTGTTAGGACTGGCTTGTCTACTTAGTACTGAGCCCAAGCTCAAATTCCAATTTACTAATGAGGCTTTTTCACACCATCCCAATCAATACACTGCCAGATTCTACCACATCTGCCTATGGTGTTATACTTTTCTGGCCTCTCAAAGACTTTTATATTTAATCTTATTTCCCCAACCCCCCCCCACATATACATAAGGGAAAAGTTATGGCTTTAATTTAAAATCACTGCTCCCGGTTTCTAGGGTGATGACTGTAGGCATGAAATAAGTATTTAATAATTACTTACTTAAGGAATGAATGAATGAATGAATGAATGAATGAATGAGCCAGTGAGTGGGTACTAATTATGTTATCATGGATTTCTTTCAAGTCCTGCATACTGGCCATACTATCTCTCTCTCTCATTCCTTATTTCTTTCTCCTATTCTTTTTCTCCCTCTCTCCCTCCTCTCTCCCTGTCCTCTTGCTGCCCTTCCTTCCTTCTTTCCTTTCCTACCTTCCTCCCATCCTCCCTCCCTTCCCTTCCCTTCCCTTCCCTTCCCTTCCCTTCCTTTTCTTTTTTCTTTTCTTTTCCTTTCTTTTCCTTTCTTTCTTTCTTTCTTTCTTTCTTTCTTTCTTTCTTTCTTTCTTTCTTTCTTTCTTTCTTTCCTTCTCTATGGCTAAAAATGAATCCTCAACAAATCCTCCCTCCTTGAAGCACTATGAGAGTATAAAAGTTGAGGGCAAAGGCTGTTACTCCACAGTGATCTGCTATAAAACAGCTTCCCACAAAAAAATGATCTGAGAGGAAGGAATTTGCGTTCAGACTTTCTATACCAGCAAGGGAAGCACCTCACTTTGTCAGTGAGGGCTTCTCACAGTGTGGATGACATGATGAGCATCGGGGTTGAGTAGTGTAATTACAGTGCCTTCAGGGACTATATGGCTCTGCTTAGCTAGGTGCTTTGGGTTTTGTTTGTCAGAAGCAGAGCTGTGAGAAAGGCTGTCTCTTGCTAATCGCAGATCTCAGTCATTTTAGAGTGAGCCTCCAGTCCCTGGAATTTGTTGCAAGTGAAATTCTTTACTGTTTTCAGGTTTCAAGGGGTTCCATTTAGCTCACCTAGGAGAAAAAGCGTGAGGTGCTTCATGAATTTTTCTATAGATTGGTAGTATTGGAGTTTTCATCAATGTTCCTATATTAATACAGTGGTACTGACAATTAAATGATAAGGAAGTAGAAACAAGTAGAGAACCATAAATATTTTAGATTTCATTTGTGACTCATGTCTATGTAGATGAACATGTGAGAGCCAGGATTTCTCTTTGTACTCAAACATATGATGGAATATTGAGAACATGTTTAGACTACTAGGTGAAAAACACAAAGATCCCATAAAATATTCATAAGTATTAAGAGAAAGATTGTAACAGTAGCAGTGATATCCAGGTCTCCAGCATAGTGACTGTGGACACTTGTATGTACATATATGGATTAATGACCTAGCCAGAAGTCTAAGCCTTCACATAGCTCCACTTAAACTGTGTCCCTGAAACTTAAACCAGTGAAACCCAACTTCCCCAATCCTGGGATATTTTTCTGAGTGTCCATCAGCATATAGAGCTGAGTGGATGGAAATCAGCAGGCCGTGCAGAAGCAATTCAGGAAAAGAGGACAGGTTTGGTACACGCTGAGTGTGTGCCTAGCTGAAGTTGCCCATATCGTGTCTCACAGTGCTGGGATCTTGGCTTGGAAAATCACTTGTAGTGTGGATTGCTGGTGATGGAAATCATTATTGCTCTTTCAGTGGAGCTTCTGTGGACCCTCTGGTGAAGGCATGACTGTACCCACAATGGGTTATCCTATCTTAAAGCAGTCATTCCTCTTTCCTATTTAGGGGCTGTGGGTGATCAAGGGAAGGGTTTCCTGTGCTTTTTTGGCTTTCTTAAGAGACTTGGGGTCTCCTCCAAATTTAAAACTGCTGGGATGACCACTGCACACGCACATAAGATGGGGAGCCTTGCCTTGCGTCT
>PVLD010026532.1:0-22061 GCA_004027595.1 Dinomys branickii | reverse complement strand
TTTTTTTTTTTGGGTGGGGATCTAACCCAGGGCCTTGTGCATGCAAGGCAAGAACTCTACCACTGAGCCACCTCCCTAGGCCCAGAACTTTTGATTTGGTATAAAATATGGGCCAGGAATATAGCTCAGCAGTACAAGTGCCTGCCTGGCAAGAACAAGGTTTTTTAGTTTGATTCCCAGTACCCCCCAAAAAATGTATTTCAAATTACACACCTTGCTTCTTTTTTATGTACTATGTACACGTACCAACTCCCTACAAGGAATATAATTATACATTATGTGATGCAAACATGTAATAGTAAAAAATAAAAACAGGAAAATAGCAGCCTATCACTTATAATTAGTAAAAGTTTCTTAAATACAATTTTCTCTTTGAAAAATTGTGAAATATAACCTTAATTAGATGATTAACATTCACAATAATACTAAAATTTCCCTGGTCAAAGCTGGTTTTTTTCCTTCTAGTATTGAGAATTGAACACATGGCCTTGTGCATGCTGGGCAAACTGAGCTATATCCTCAGGCCCAATCCATTTGAAATTTTACTTTGAGACAGTCTAAGTTGCTGAGGCTGTTCTCAAACGTGATTCCCCTGCCCAAGCCTCCCAAGTAGCTGAGATGATAGGTATGAGGCCCAACACCCAGCTCACATTGCTTTTTCTTAAGCTAATAATCTAAATATATTTACCTTTGGCAGCATGGGAGTATCCCGCTTCTTCTTCTTTTCTGAGTTAGGATCATCTAGTAAGTCTGGCTCAAAAGTATAAAGTTCAGTAAGCTCATTCATAGTAAAATGACGCTCAACCTGCTGTTGATCAACAACTCGAAATGACAGTGACTGCTTAGTTACTTGTCGATCATAAATTTTATCTTCCATGGTTCCCTTTGTAAAAAGAAGGAGCAATAATATATAAAATATACACAATCTTCAAAACATGAAATTTAAGGAGAAATTTAAGGAGAAATACAGGTTATATGAAATGGTAAAATATCAAGACAATATGATGTCATAAAGAAAATTCATTAGTTTTAATTCATGAAGGATTTTTTCTAGTCAGTACACTTTACTACAACAAATCAAAAAACTGAGGGGCTGATAAATCATTCTGTGTTTTCTAACCAAAATGTTCCATGTGTTGTTTGACATACTTTTATACTTGGTAAAAGTAGGACAGCAAAGCAGATATCAGGGTAAATAGAAATAAAGGCACATATGCAATTAGAATTTAGCTAGCAAATGAAATTAGAATGCAAGAGAGCAATTTAATTCCTTTTAAATGTAACAATCACCATAAATCACCTTTATACTACATTATCTTCTATAATTTAAAGACAGAAAACAAAAAGGCCATATCCATTCCATATGCAACAATAGAAAAGAAAATATGAAGAAGCTCTACATTTAAATATCAGCAAAGTGTTCACAATGCAGCTATCTATCTTATTACATACTGAAATAAGCAAAGATCTACCAGTAAAACTCAGTTTTTATTTGAGAAGCCCAGACTTAAGAGGCAGGTAGAGAGTAGTATTACTTGCTCCCAAAGCAGATTTACCAGTTTGAAGGGAAAGTTATTGTAAAAATCTCTATTACTTTAAATGCATCTATTTCTTAGATGAGTTTCTTTTTTAATATCTGAGTTTAAAGGAAATGACTATAATAGTATTGTCTAAATGTATTATTCTTTTTATGATTCCATGTTAGTACAATAAATTACTTTTTATTTACTCACATTTATCAGATTAGGAGAATACTAGTAGCAACTGAGAAACAAACATTTTTCTCTATAAGCACACTGGATTTAGACACTGGCTTTTCCGTATGTGTTAAGTAAATGAACTATGCATCTTTAATTTTCCTAAATTGGCAAGCAAATACTAAGTCTGTTTATTCCTACAAAACAACCTAAACTTAAAAAGGCTGACAGTATCTAAATGGATTACTACCAAAAAAAAAAGAGAAGGAAAACTGGATTCATTAGCTTTATTTAGAGGAATGGTATTTGTGAAACAATATACACATCGTGAGATATTAGTACACTGTTATGGTAGATGCATTGTCTCAACTTGGGGAATCTAGAGGTTTAGCTAAGTGACTCAGGAGGAAGCTGGGGTGCTTACTTTGTAAACATCCTGAGCCTGTGGAAGAGGAGGGCGTGGAGACTGTGTGAGAGGTACACAACCCCTGGGTGGGGTAGGTTGTTTACAATGTAGGGGAGAAAAGGAGGCTGCTTGCAGCCATTCTTCCCTTTTGCTGGTTGCTTTTGCTGTGCTCTGCTGCCCTGAACAGTTTGCCCTCCGCCATGTGCCACTCTGCCTCTGAACCAGCCAAGTATGGACTGAGACCTCCATGAACTGTAACCTAAATAAACCTCTCCTTCCTTCATTTTGGGCATTGGGTATTTTGTCTCAGCAACGAGAGAAAAGTAACCAAGACATACACATATCCATCACATATTCCTTTATACTTCCCTTCTCCTCTGCAATGAAATCTTAAAGTTGCTTGACTTTCTATAGTACCTGTATGCTCTATACCAATAAAATACTAACCTAACCTCTCAATATGAAAACGTAAATATAAATTATAAACCTACCTGAGCTAAGAACCTATACACATAAACAGGCTTAGTTTGTCCAAAGCGATAAACTCTGAATATACTCTGGATGTCATAAGATGGATTCCAAGAAGCATCAAATATAATTACTCGGTTAGCAGCTACCAGATTAATTCCAAGAGATCCTGCTTTGGTGGAAATGATAAACAATCGCCCTCTGGAAATGAAAATATAGAATAACGCTTTAGTTATTAATGTGTTATATATATTTTAATTATGTGATGTTTTGATCCTTAGGTTTCTAAATAATTAAGAGTTCAGGCAATTCATTTTTACATTCATAAGAAGACAAGACATATTTAAGTAAGTTTTATGGTTGATATGATGAAGAATCTTATTACCAGAAAATAACAGTGTGACATAAGAATAATAGTGAATATACTGGACAGGAACGGTGACACATTATAATCCCAGGTATTCAGGAGACCAACACAGGACAATAGTAAGTTCAAGGCCAGCTTAGTGAAATTGGGAGACATTCTGGCTCAAACTTTTTTAAAAAATTTATATGTATAAGGATGTGTGTTTGTATCCCTCAGTACTGGAAAAAAAAACAGGAACCATATGTGTATGCATAATATAGTCAAGGTTTGATACAGCGATGTTGAAACACAAAATGACCACCACACATTTGGTGAAAAGTTGTTCTTAATGTAACTTATTTATTTACATTTTTGGCTTTCAATTTTTCATTTCTTTCCATTTTTTTAAATTTTATTTTTTAAAGAAAAAAAATAAACACGACAAAAACAAAGTCACACTAAAAACAATAAAAACAATACAGAATTTCAAAACAAGAAGACAGGAAATAAACAATGGTTGTTGTATTACATAATTGTTATCTTTGAAGTATTTGCTCAGATTACCAGATATACATGTGTAAGATTGATCAAACAAACATTAACTGCTCCTTTCAAATAAACCAATAGAAATTAGTAGTACAATTATCCTATCGTGTGTGTGTGTGTATTTATGTTTTTTCCCTTACTTCTTTCTTTCTTTACTCCTTTTCCTCATCCCATTTGTTCTTTCCTTTTCAGTAGTTTCTTTCCCTTGCACAATATCTACTGAACATTTCAGATTTTATTTACTCTGAGGTTCTAACACTAGGGAGACAATACGACGTTTAAATGTGCGGGTCTGATTTATTTCATTTATGAGTATGGTCGCTACTTGCATCCACTTACCTATAAAAGCCTTGAGTTTATCTTTCTTTATAGCTGAGTAATACTCCATTGTATAAAAATAACACCTTTTTCATCCATTCCTCAGTTGATGGACATTTGGGTTGTTTCCAAGATTTGGCTATAACAAATGCTGCCACTATAAACATGGGTGCACATATTATCACTGTGATATGTTTTCGGTTCTTCTGGAAAAATACTCAGAGGGGGAACAGCTGGGTTGAATGGCATCTCTAATCTTAGGTTTTTGAGGAATCTCCACACTGATTTCTACAATGGTTTCACCAGTTTATACTCCCACCAGCAGTGGAGAAGGGTTCCTATTTCCCCACAGCCTCTGCTGCATTTGTCATTGGTTGATTTCTTGATGACAGCCATTTTTTCTGGTGTGAGATGGAAGCTCAGTATTGTTTTAATTTGCATTTCTCGAATGAATAATGATGTTGAACATTTTTTCATATATTTACTTGTCATTTGTATTTTTTCTCTGAGAAGTGTGTATTCATCTCAGGTGCCCATTTCTGGATTGGGTCTCTGAATTTTGGGGCCTGACTTTTAAAAATTCTTTATATGTTCTAGATAGTAGTCCTTTGTCACAGGAACAGTTGGCTAAATTTTTTTCCCCAATTTGTGGGTTTTCTTTTTACTCTGCCAGTGATTTCCTTTGATGTACAAAATGTTTTCAATAAGATGAGATCCCAGTTGTTGATTTTTTTTAGGTACTTCCCATGCAGTTTGGTTTTTGTTCATGTATTCTCTGCCTACTGCTATGTCTTCAAGATTTTTACTACCTTCTCTTCCAGTAGATTTAGTGTTTCTGTTTTAATATTTAGATCTATGAACCATTTTGACTCTAGTTTACTGCATGGTGGTCTACTTTTTGTGTTCAGCATGTGGAAAGATAGTTTTTCCAGCACCATTTATTACAGAAGCTATCTTTCCTCCAGTGAACATGTTTGCACCTTTTTCAGAGATAATGTGGCGGAGGGTGTTTGTGGTTGTATCTGCATCTTCTAGTCTGTTCTATTGATCCTCAGGTCTGTTATTTTGCCAATACAATGCTGATTTTATCACAGTAGCTTTTATGATGCCTCCAGCCTTACCTTTGTTGCCCAGGGTTGTTTTTGCTATTCCAGGTCTCTTCTGATTCCAGATGAATTTCAGGAATGTATTCTCTAGATCTATGAGGTATACTAATGGTAATCTGATTGGGATTGCATTATGTCAGTATAACAGTTTTAGGAGTATGGCCAATTTTTCGTTTCTTTTCTTTTTTGTTACGTACTCTAGGTTGGCCTGGAACTCAATATGTACCTGAGGCTGGCCTTGAATTTGTGGGCATCCTTGTGCTACAGACTCCTGGGTACTGAGATTATAGCTGTGTGCCATGACACCCACCAGAAGTACTCAATTTTAATGAAGTGCAACTTTAAAACCTTTCCTTTTGTAATTAGTATTCGTGTGTCCTATTTGTGAAAATTTTTCTTACTTGAAAATTAGGAAAATAGCATTTACTGTTTCCTTCTAAATCCTTATTGTTTAAGTTCTAAATTTAAAATTACAGTCTACCTGTAATTAGTTACCAGGGAAATTATAAACTAAAACTATGAAGACTTACCATTACCTATCTATCACAATGGAAAGAAAAAAACAGTATCAAGTGATGGTGAAGGCAGAGAACAACATACACACATACATTATCCTGGTAGGAGGACAAATTGGTAAACCAATTTTATAAATATATTTTAATACTGCCTGCTAATTTTATGAAATATTGGGTTACAGTGCATGTTTTTTTTATCATATCTACTGCCTCATGCCTCTGCCCTCCATCCTCCTCTGCTTCCTCCTTCCCCTTATTCCCTTCCTCTTGTCTAACAGTATCAGGCTTTCTATTTTCATGTCATGTTTTTTAGATTGCACATATCAGACAAAACATGCAATACTTGTTTTTCATAGTGTGGCTTTTTAGTTTTTTAAGGACCCCCATACTCATTCCCAAAAGGTCTGTACTAATTTATATTTCCTCCCTGCATCCTTGCTAAGAGTTTTATTGCTTTTTCCTCTTAATGATGGCTATTCTGACTTGGTTAAGATGGAATCTCAATGTAGTTTTGATTGGTTCACACTGTTGAACATGCTTAGTGGTCATTTGCATTTCTTCTTTCTCTTGTTAAATTCATTTGTCCATTTACTGTTTGGGCTTTCGATCTTTTTGGTGTTGTTTGTTCAGTTCTTTGTATAGTCTAGATATTAATGGTCTGTCAGAAGACTAGCAAAGATTTTCTATCTATCAGCTGTCTCCTCATTCAGTTGTTTTCTGTGCTGTGTAGAAACACTTTAAGTTTAATGCAACGGCATGTGTTGATTCTTGCCAGCATTTCCTTTGACAATGAATCCTATTAAGAAAGCCTTTACTTCTGTCTGCTGCTTGCAGTGTTTCCCAAGTTATCTTTTAGCAGTTTGTAAGTTTCAAGTCTTTTAATACCTAGGTCTTTGATCCAGTTAGAATTGACATTTGTGGGTGAGAAACGGGTCTAGTTTTGACCTTCTACATAGGGATATCTGGTTTCCTCAGCAGTATTTGTTAAACAAGGTTATCTTTTCTCCATCCTATTTTATAAAAATTTTAATTAGTACACGTCTACAACACAATTACAGCAATGGGAACCTGGTACATGTATATAACGTATCTGTATTCTCTTTTTGTCTCCTACCTACCCCTGCCTTCGACTTCATGGTCATCTTTTATTATTTATTTATTTGTGACTTTTGAGACTACTTGCTGTGTAGTTCAGGCTGTCCTTGAACTCCTGATGACTGATCCTCCTGCCTCAGACTTCCAAGTCCTGGGAGAGTAGGAATGTGCCACCACAACCGGCTCCCCTTCCCTTGTGTAAAATGTCTCTGTTTCCTATTATCTACCTTTTATTTTGCTCTTTACTTATATTTTTGGTTTCACATATAAGAGAAACCAGGTGATACTGAAGCTTGTGGTCTACTTTATTTCACTTAACATTATGGTCTTAAGGTGCATTCATTTTCCTACAAGTGATTCATGTTTATCCTTCTTTATGGCTGAGTACTCCACTGTGTATAAATACCACATTTTCTTTATCCAGCACATTATGAACTGTGCTGCTATAAATATGGGTATGCACATATCACTGCAATGTGATATAACACTTTTGAAAGATGTCTAAAAGGGGAATAGCTGAGTGGAATGGAATTGCTACTTTTGCTGTTTGAGGAATCTCCCTTCTGATTTCCAAAGTAGTTGTACTAGCTTACATTCCCACCAACAGTGTAGAAGAATTTCATTTTCCCCACTGCCTCACCAGCATTTGCTATTATTTGATTTCTTGATGACAGCCAATGTTTCTGGAGTAAGATGGAAACTCAGTCTTGTTTTAATTTGCATTTCTCTAATATACAGATACGTCCAACATGTTTTGATGTATTTATTGGCCATTGTACATCTTCTGAGAAGTGTCTGTTGATTTCAGTGGACCAATTTTTGATTGGGCTTTTTTACTTTGGGAGGTTTACTTTTTTTCAGTTCTGTGTTCTAGATCTTAGTCCTCTGTGTGAGGAACAGAGGATTAAATTTTTTCATTCTGTAGGTTGTCTCTTGATTTTACTCGTTGTTTCATTTGCTCTGAGGAAGATGCTTAATTTGATATAGTGATAATCCCACTTGGTGATTCTTGATACTATTTCTTATGCAATTTGGGGCTCTGTTAAAAAAAGTCCTTGTCTATACCTACAGCTTCCACAGTTTTACCTCTTACTTTCTAGCAGGTTGTTTCTGTTTTAATATTTAGATCTTTAATTCATTTTAGTTTAGGACATGATGAGAGATGTGGGTCAATCTTCTAAATGTGTATAGCCACTTTTGCCAGCACCATTTGCTAAAGAGGCGATCTTTCCTCTGGTGTATATTTTTAGCACCTTTGTAAAAAAATTACATGGTTGAATGCAGTTGAGGATGTTTGCATATTCTAATCTGTTCTACTGATCTATATAACTGTTTCTTGTGCCAGTACATGCTGTTTTATCACTATAGCTTTGTAATGTAGGTGAAGTCTTAGATTATGATTAACCCTGCTTTGCTCTTGTTGCCCAGGATTGCTTTTGCTATTCTTGAACTCTTCTGATTCCGTGTGAATTTTAGGATTGTTTTCTATAGGCTGTGAAGAAAGCTCTTAGTATTTTGATTAGGATTGGATAAAATCTAATTATCAGCTTTATAAATATAGCCATGTTGACAATATTGTTTATGCTTATCCCAGAACAGGAGATATCATTTGATTTTTTTCATATGAACAGCTTAATATAACATGGAATGCAAAAGATTAGAATAATTAATAAAGTATCTTAGATCCTTAACTTTAATAATTAAATAAAACAGGACAGTGACCAGAAAAATAGTACAATTATAAACACATTAAATAGAAAAGCTATGATCAACATTTTAAGAGTGTCACAAATTCAATGCCAAACATTTCTAAATATTCCACACAGTCTTGTAATATTCCATGTTTCACAAGAACATTAACCAAAAGAAAGGCTTCAGGGCTGGGGATATAGCTCAGCGGCATAAGCACCTGCCTGGCAAGCACAAGGTCCTGAGTTCGATTCCTGGTACCAAAAAACCACAAAAACAAAAGAAAGGCTTCAGTACCCATAAAGAAAGAAAAGTAAAAGTATATATGCCAAGAGTTGCTAATTCACTTAAAAAATACCTTAGTTTTGACTCATATTTTCATCCTTAGATAATGCTAATGAATAATATTTCAAGGATAATATAGGTAGAACTTTATGTAGAACTATATAAATTTTTGGTAGAGAAAACATTTGTTTTGCTCTGAATCCTATCAATTTCATAATTCTGTAAAAATCTGATCAAGTCGTTTGCCAATATTATGATCAACAAATGTGAGATGCTATTTAATCCAACTTTCTATAATTAATGGGACAAATGATGCCCACAAGTGTATTTAGATAGTGTCTCTTTCAAACAAAAATAATTTTGTGAATATGTAATAAACAGCATTAGTCAATTTTTTAAAAAAATGAGCAGCACAACTCCTTCCTACTCATACTCTGCACTACCAAGAAATTAAGCCAAACTTTAAAAAAATGAAATGGAACAAAAGATTCAACTTAAAAATATAGTCATTTGGTTAAAAATCATCCCTTTATAATACTTATAATCTAAACTCACAGCATGTCCCACCAGCCCAGGGACATCTTCTAAAATGTCATTATATTCAGGACAATACATTGGATTTTACAGTTCAGTGTTGATGGAGGCCATAGGGTTGCAGCAGCATCAAGTTTTAGTTTAGAAACCTCTGGCACAAGTAGTCTTTTGAGATACTGTATATCCAAACTTTTTATAGGAATGAACATTAATCTTGTAATGGTTCAGTTTCTTGCTTAACAAAGTAAGGGTTAACAATAACACTTTGTGAAGCTGCTTTCCTCTGCCTTCATCACGAACGACATCTTCTATTCTTCCTTTTTACCACAGGAATAGATGAATTTATGTTCAGTTATTACAGTTGCTGTAGCAACAATCTATCCTACGGTCACACTTTCCACAACTATAACATGATAATTGCCATATTTCTTCAGATGTTCACAAGATTTCATAAACTGTTCCAGGTTGACAACTCCAGTCTCAACCAGCTGACACACTACCTTAAAAAAAAACCTCTGTTTAAGTCAACCATATAAAGAGGCCTCAAAACCAAGCCTTCTCTAGGATGTATTGGAGAAAATGTAGCTGTATTCTGGCTCCAGTCCATTTCTCTGAGTACACTTGGGTCAAACATAGGTGTTTCATCAGATATCATCTTTCCAGTAAGATCCGCAGAGGCCCGCCAGTCTGCACTCCCCGCCAGATGCACTGGATTCTACCCCATGGAGCTGCAGAGTACCGGATCTGGATCCCGCTTCAGTTCAGTACCACCCACACCTCCTGCCCTGCCAGCACAACAGCAGAGAACCATGGCCAGTTCATGGCTGTGCCAATGCCTCCAACCCGCCCTTGCCCCTCATGCAGAGCAGTGAGCAGGGCCATGTGGGACCACAGGTTCAGGGGCTCGGGGTCACGAAGGCTCAGGGTCACAAGATGGGGCCTCATTCCATTTTTGATGTTCTCTTATATCCCCTTTTTCAGAGTACTATAGTTTTTAAATTTTTAATAAAAAAATTTTAAAAACATTAAAAACGATACAGAATTTTAAAAGAAGAAATCAACAATGGTTATTATATTGCATACTGTTATCATAAAAGTAGTTGTTCAACTTACCAGACATTGGCATGCAAAATTGATAAAAATATTCCACATTAATTGTTCCTTTCAATAAACCAATGCAAATTAGTACAATTATCTTACATATCTTGTATATATATATTTTTTTTCACTTTCTGCTTTTATTCGTTTCTCCTTTCCCTCATCCCAGTTGTTCTCTCCTTTTGAACAGTTTCTTCCCTTTTCACAATATCTATTGCACCTTTTTTATTTCATTTGCTTTTTCAGGTTCTTACACTAAGGAGAGAATATGATGTTTATACATATGGGTCTGATTTCACTTGTAAGTATGGTCTCTAGCACATTTTTTATCCATTCCTTAGCTGATGAGCATTTGGATTGTTTCCAAGATTTGCCTATGACAAATGCTGCTGCTATAAACATGGGTCACATATTATCACTGTGATGTGGTGTTTTCAGTTCCTCTGGAAAAATACTCAAAAGAGGAATAGGTGAGTCAAGTGAGATGTCTAATCCTAGGTTTTTGAGGAATCTCCACACTGATTTCCACAGTGGTTTCACCAGTCTCCACTGCCAACAACAGTAGAGAAGGTTCCTATTTCCCCACAGCCTCTCCCGCATTTGTAATGGGTTGATTTCTTGATGACAAGCATTCTTTCTGGAGTGAGATGGAAACTCAGTGTTGTTTTAATTTACATTTATTAAATGATCAATGATGCTGAATGTTTTTTATATATTTATGTGCCATTTGTATTTTTTCTTCTGAAAAGTGTGTATACTCATCTCAGAAGCCCATTTTTGGACTGGGTGTTTGACTTTGGGGAGCTTGATTTTTCAAAGTTTTCACATGTTCTAGATAGAAGTCTGTGCTGGAGAGAGAGAATTGGCTAACCTCTTTTCCCAATTTGTGGGTTTTCTTTTCACCCTGTTAATGACTTCTTTCATATACAAAAACTTTTCCATAAGATGAGATCCCAGTTGTTGATTCTTTGAAGTATTTCCCGTCCAGTTGGGTTTTTGGGGTCATGAACCCTCTAAGTACCCTTATGTGTTCAAGATTTCTACCTACTTTCTCCTCTAGTGGGTTATGTGTTTGTTTTAATATTTAGATCTTTGATCCATTCTGACTTTTATTATAGTGCATGGTGATACACATGGGTCTTTTAGTCTTTGGCATGTGGCAAACCAGTTTTTCCAGTACCATTTATTAAAGAGGCTATCTCCTCCAGTGGACATGTGTCTTGGTTACTTTTCTCTCGTTGCTTGGACAAAATACCTGATGCCCAAAATTAAGGAAGGAAAGGTTTATTTAGCTTAGTTTGTGGAGGTTTCAGTCTGTACTTGGCTGACTCCATGGCAGAGGATAACACTTCATGGTGGCGGAAGACAGTAAAAGCAAGAAAGGCAAAAGGGAGGAGGGGCAGCAGGCAACCTCCTTCCCTCCCTTACACTGTACGCAAACTATTTGCCCCAGGGCAGGTGTAGCACTCACATTCATAATTCCAATGATAGACTGTGAATCAATCATAAACTCTAGAAGCCACCCCATGACTCCATGAGGATTTGAGGGACATGCAGATACAAACCCTGACAACATCTTGGACCCTTTGTCAAATATAATGTGGCTGGGCCAGTGTACTGTATTGACAACTGGTGGTCAACTTATGAGTAAGCGTGGTGCTGGGTGTGGGAGGCCCACCTGGGGATGGCTGCCAGCAGCATAAGAGGCAGAACTGGAGAAGGAAATGTTGAGGCTGTTGGGAATGGAGAAAGGCTGTTGGAGCTGGTGGTAGCTGTTGGTTGTTTTGGAGGAGCTCGTCATGCTGGCTTTCCTGATGAACTTGGCTGTTTTTATCCTAGAAGGAGCTCCGGACTTCACTGTTGCTCAGGATGGCTGAGGTATCCTTTAGAGGGAGCTCTGGATCTCCTGAGCATCGCTTCCTGGCTCCAGTGCAGATCCCTCAGCCAGCTAGCACAGATCCTTCATCCCACTGACACAGACCCCCTAGATGGGCTGGGGATATAGCTCCTAGCATAAGCACCTGCCTGGCAAGTGCAAGGTCCTGAGTTCAATCCCCAGTACCACACACACAAAAAAAATTGAACCCCCTAGATTCTACCACTGACCTTTGGGACTTCCCAGCACAGATCCGTGAAACTGGCCTTCATGAGATATATCTGTGGGCTTTGGGCCTCCAGTTGGATTCATGGAAGGTATTGTAATGAACTCTAGCTCTAGTCTAGCTCAGCTGGACTCATGTAGGACACTGTCATGGGATGCAGGCCCTCAATTGGATTCCTTAGTCTTAATGGGTGGACAGATTTCCTGCACTCTTTTGTATATCGTTCTTTAGGTGACTATTATAATCATATAAAGTATGTGTCCTGTATTATATTGTTTCACTTTGCACAGTAACCCCCAAACCAACACAGCCAGGGACATAGCTCAGTGGCACAATGCCTGCCTGGCAAGTGCAAGGTCCTGAGTTCGATTCCCGGTACCAAAAAAGAAAAAAAAGAGATAATGTGGTTAAGTATGTTTGTAGTTTTGTCTACATCTTCTCATCTGTTACATTGATTCTTGGGTCTGTTTTTTTTGCCAATATAATGCTGATTTTATCGCAGTAGCTTTGTAATATAATTTCAAGTCAGGGATTGTGATGCCTCCTGCCTTGCCTTCATTGCTCAGGATTGCTTTTGCTATTCTAGGTCTCCTCTGGTTCCAAATGAATTTTAGGAATGTTTTCTCTAGATCTGTGAGGTACACTAATGGCACTTTTTTTTTTTACTAATGGCATTTTGATCAGGATAGCATAAAATCTGTGTAAGAGTTTGAGGAGTATGGCCATTTTCACAATGTTAGTTCTTCATATCCATGAGAAAGGAATATCTTTCCATTTTCTGAAATCCTCTTCAATTTCTTTTTTTTTCAGGGTACTGTAATTTTCACTGTATAGATCTTTTACTCCCTTTGTTAAATTGCTTGAGTATTTCATTTTCTTGGATGCTATTGTGAAGGGTGTTCTTTCACTAGTTTCTCTCTCAGTGAGTTTGTTGTTTGTGTACAGGAATGCCATTGATTTTTGACTGTTGACTTTATATCCAGCTATGCTACTCAATTTGGGTATTAAATCTGTAAGTCTTTTGGAGGTTTTTGGGTCTTCTATATAGAGTATCTTGTCATCTCTGAATAATGAAAATGTCACTTCTTCCCCTTCTTATCCTTATTGCTTTTATTTCTGTCTCTTATATAGTTACTCTGGCTAGTGTTTCCAGAACTATATTGAATAGGAGTGGTGATAGTGGACATCCTTGTGTTGTTCCTGATTTTAGAGTGAAAACTTTCAGTGTTTGTCCATTTAGTATGCAAAAAATGTTGGTTTGTCACAGATGGTTTTAACAGATGGAGGAAAAGACCATCTGTTCTGATTTTTTTATCATGAATTAGCATTGGACTTTATCAAAAGCTTTTGCTGCATCTAATGATCATGTGATTTTTGTTCGTGGTTCTGCTGATATGGTATATTACATTTACTGATTTGCATATATTGAACCATCCTGGGATTAATCCCATTTGGTCATGGTATATAATCTTGATGATTTCTTGCATTCTGTTTCCTAGAATTTTATTGAGAATTTTGCATGTATGTTCACCACGGAGATTGGCCTGTAATTCTCTTCTTTGGTTGGCTTTCGTACCACAGTAATACTTGCCTCCATGAAAGAGTTAGAATTGCTTCCCTTTAGAGTTTAAGAAGAATTGGCATTAAATCTTTTCTAAATTTCTTGCAGAATTCAGCTGTGAATCCATCAGGACCTGGGGTTTGCTTTGTTGGTAAGTTCTTACTACACCTTTAATTTCATTGTCTGATATTGGGTTATTCAGTATTTTTATATCTTACTGATTCAGCTTTGGAAATTCATACGTATCTAGCAATCTATCCATTTCTTCTGTGTTTTCCATGTTACAAGAGTGAAGACTTTCCCTGTAGGTATTGATAAACTTCTGAATTTGTACTGGATCTGAAGAGATTTCACCCTTTTCATTCCTTATTGCATGAATTTGAGTTCTTTCTTTCCTTTTTTTTTTGATAGGGTTGGGTAGGAGTTTATCAGTTTTGTTTATTCTTTCAAAGAAATAATTGTCACATTCAATAATTCTTTGTACTGTTTTCTTATTCTCCACTGTCTTAATTTCTGCTATGATCTTTATAATTTCCCCCTTTCTTTGGGCTTTCCTTGCTCTTCTTTTTATAGAAGATTGAGGTACAGCATAAGGTTATTTATTTGTGCCTGTTCTGTTTTCCTGATGTGAGAATTCACCACTACAAATTTCCCTCTGAGGACTGCCTTTCATTGCATCACACAGGTTCTGGTAAATATATATGCATTTTTGATTGCTGTAAATATTGTTCAATGTCTTGTTTAATTTCATCTGTGACCACTGGTTGTTCAGGAGGGTGTGATGTAATTTTCATGTGTTTATGGTGTTTTTTGGGTTTCTTTTGTCAATAATTTTCAAATTCACTGCACTATGGTCACATAAAATGCATGGGGTAATTTCAGTTCCTTTGCATTTACTTAAGTATACTCTATGGGCTAATATATGGTCTATTTTAGAGAACATGCCATGTGCAGCTAAGAACAACACTGGGTAAAGGCCTACTAAATCCATTTGTTCACTAGTTCAGTCACTTCTTTGTTGATTTTCTGTCTACTTCATCTATCTCTTTGTGACAATGGAGTGTTAAACATCTCTTATTAAGATTCTTATTGCTTATTTGATTTTTCATGTCTATTAAAATGTGTCATATAATTGGGTGGTACTGTATTTGGTGCATATGATTGCTGTCTCTTCCTCTTGTAGTTTTCCCCTAACAAGTACCTAGTGACCTTCTTTATCTCTTTTGATCATTCTCGGTTTCAAGTTCACAATGTCAACAAACACAATAGCTACCCCTGCTTGTTACTTTTGCATGGAGTATTTTCTTACATCCTCTGACTTTCAGTCTATGCATTTCCTTTTGAGTTACATGTGTTTTTTTGTATACAGCATACTTTTGGATTTTGTTTCTTCATCGACTCTGCCCATCTGTTTCTTTTGATTGGTGAATTGAGGCCATTTACATTAATGGTATAATGTACTGGCTTATATTTGTCATGTTATTTTCCTGCTGTTCCTTCTCTACTTTTTCCCTCTGTTTAATTGCTTGCCTTGCTTGGTGGCTCCTTTCTATTTTTATTCTTGGAATTGTGGTCATTTTTATCTGATTCTAGAATATCTTTTAGTACTCTTTTTTGGGTTGGTTTGGTGGTCACGAATTTTTTCCATTGTTGTTTATCATAGAAGTATCTTAGCTTTCCATTAATTTTGAAATATAGTTTTACAGGGGACATCAGTCTGGTTTAGAGATTGTTGGAGATTCTTTCACAACCTGAAACACTGCACTCCAGTCTCTTCTTGACTTAATGGTTTGTGCTGAGAAATCTGCTGGGATTCTGAGGGGCTCTCCTTTCTAGATGATCTATTTCTTTTCTGTAAGAGCTTTTCATATTCTGTTCTTGTGCTGAATTTTGGGGATCTTGATTATTGTATGTCTAGGTGTAGATTTATTTTGGTTATGACTAATTGGGATTTTATATGCCTCACAATTCCTTTCCTATACTTGGGAAATTTTTGGCTATTACTTCTGCGTATAGTCTTTTTATATCATTTGGGTTGACCCCTGCTTTTTCATTGACAGCTGTCAGTCTTATATTGTTTTTCTTTGCATCATCTTCCAGCCGTTGAATTGCTATTTCTTGGTTCCTTGTTACTATTTAGAGGTCTTTTCTTTCATGGTTGCTAGCTGCAATGACGTCTTCAAGGTCTGAGAGTCTGTCTTCAGTTTCATTCAAGTGGTTTTGCCAGCTTTCAATGGAATCTTTAATTTTCTGGATATCTCTTTGAATCTGTTTCATGCATTCTAATTTTTTCCTATATTATTCAAGGTTTCTAACATTTTTCTATGTCCCTCTACTTTTTTACCTGTGTCTTCTTTAAATGTGCTCACAAAGTTTTAAAATTATGGTTATCATTTCTTTTTTTACATGAGAGCTTAGTTCTGTTCCAGTTTCTTCTGCAGCCTGATGGTGTTGTTTTTTTCTTTAGTTGCTGTCATTTCAGAAATTTCATGTGTGACTTCCAATTGTTTCATGTTGATGTGTTTTGGACTTGTGCTATGTGGGCTGGAGGTCTGAGATTGCATTTTGCTCCCTTGTTTTGACATTTTCTACTTCAAAAAAATTTTTTAAAATTTTGTTTTGTGTGGTGATCCTTGTGAGTTTTGGTAGTAGGTAGGTATGTCACTAATATCAAAGCCTCTCCAGTAATAGTCTGTATTTCAGGGATATCTTGTGTGTGTAAGAAATTCTTGGTTTGTGTCTTTCCCAGGTCCTACTTTCCCAAGTAACTGAGACTAAGATGTTGGTTTCTGTTTGATTCAGTCCCCAATCTTCTGCTGTGGGGCTGTGGTGAGGTTATTACCCCAGAGCTTCCTAATATTGTTATCCAAGGGAGAACAACTGATTATAATAGATATGACATCCTACCTACAGTAGTATAATTAGTAATGAGCACAATTTAGAAACTGATGAACTGTGGTAACTGTCAATTTTGTATTTTACTATAGAAGTAAACTATAGTTATGTAATAGAACTGATCATAAATTACAAGTTTGTATGCACAGTGTTTCCCTTTGTTAGAGTGGATTTACCCTGGGTTCCTCTAGATGAGCACTTTCTGTGACTGCTGCCCAACCCCAGTGTAGGAGAATGGGCCAGGATGGCAGAGGGACAGTGGGTAGAGTTTTTCCCTTCCTACCTGGCTTGAGGTTCTCAGTGCTGACTATTGCTCCTGTGATGATGAGGGGTGAAGGATGGAGTTTCTCCCCTCCTGAGCCTCTCACTATACCTCCTGAGGCTTACTGTCCCTCCAGTGGTGGTGGTACAGTCTTTCTCCCTTCCTAGGCAGCCCACTGAAGCTCCCAAGGTCCTGAGGCTCATCACTGCTCCCACAGTGGGGGTGGAGGAGAGACAGTTTCTCCCCTCCTGAGACTCACACCAGCTCCTGTGATGGTAGAGAGGCAGTGGCAGAGTTTCTCCCCTCCCAAGCAGCTCTTTGAAACTCCTGAGCCTTACTGAGGCTCATGATAACTATTGCAATGGTGGAGGATCAGGGAGAAGGGAAAAGTTCTCTCCTGAGCAGCTCACTGAAGCTCAGCATGGCTCCTGTGAAGGTAGGAGGAAGGGAGGTCGTCTCCCACCTCCACAGCAGCTCACTGAAGCTCCCAAGGTTCACAGAGGCTTTACAATTGCTCTCGCAATGGGGGGAAAGTTTCTCCCCTCCTCAGCATCTCACTGAAACTACTGAGGCTCACCAAGGCTGAGCATGGTTCCCGCCTATAGTTTTTATTCTAAAGGTCTTTTACTTCCTTGGTTAGGTTCATGCCTAAGTATTTAACTTTTCTTGATGCTATTACAAATAGTATTTTCATAATTTCCTTCTTGGTGAATTCATTATTGATGTACAGGATCCAAGGTATATATTTGGCCTCTGTTAAGAATTAGATGCTTGTAGCTATATAGGTTGTTTCTTTGTCTTCTATTGTATTTCACTGGCTTTTGTGTTGATTTCTGTGCCAGTATGTGTTGTATTTTTTACCAAAGCTTTGTAGCATAATATACAGTTGGGTATTGTGAAGCCTTAATTTTATATTATATTGCCTTCCTCTTTTTGCTTAGGACTGCTTTAAATATTCTGAGTCTTTTGTATTTCCAGAAAAATGTTAGGACTCTTTTTTTCTAGTTGTGTGAAGAATGCTTTAGAATTTTGATAGGAATTACACTGAATCTGTAGAATGCTTTTGGTCACATGGACATTTTAACAATATTAATTCTGCTAATCCATGGACAGTGGGAAGTCTTTCCATATTCTGGTGTCTTTAATTTCTTTCTTCAGTGTTTTGTAATTTTTATTAGATATGTCTTTAGTCCCTTTTGTTAGTTTAATCCTGGATATTTTATTTTTTGAAGCCAATGTATATGGAAATATTTTCCTCATTTCTTTGTCAGCTAGTCCATTATTGCTGTTCAGAGAAAAGCTATTGTCTCATCTTGTTGATTTTTTATGCTAGATACAATTGTCTTGAAAAATGCTTTGGAAATGTAAGTTAAAGTCAAGGGCATTTCACTTTTTTTGAGACAAGCTCGCATTATGTAGTGCAGGGAAAGGAGAAAAGAAATAAGGAAGGAAGGGAAAATATATACATATATATGTATATACAAGGACAGCTGGGATAACTGTACTGCTGATGTCTAGTGGTTTAATGAAAGTAATTGTCAATACTTAAAAATATACAAGGACAGCTGGGATAACTGTACTGCTGATGTCTAGTGGTTTAATGAAAGTAATTGTCAATACTTAAAATTTATTTTGTTACTTTTACTTCTTTTTTTACTTTTTTGTTCTTGACCAATTTTACATGCTTACACTGGTAATCTGAACAGCTAATTTGAAAATAACAATGTGCAATGTAACAAACATTGTTGAATTCCTACCATCTTGCTTAGTGAAGCTCTGTATTGTTTCTAATGATTTTTTATGAGTATTTTTCCCCTTGAATTTTTTGATTAATCATGCATTTTTGTATCTGGTAATCTGGGCAACTTCATTGAATATAACAATGTGTAATATACAAACCACTGTTAATTCTTATTATTGTTTTGAAAACCTGTATCATTTTTATTGTTTTGTGTTTTTGTGTTGTTTTGTAGTCTTTGTTGTTGTTTTGTTGTTTTCTAAATTCCGTTTAAAATAGAAAAATTAGTGTATGTTTGTGATATATAATAAATACACACATCACAGGGAACTGATAAACATACACATTGCGACTTGATCCTTTTTTATTTATCCTTCCCCTCTACTCCCAAGCCATCTCCCTTCTCCCCAGAGTCCCTTCCCATTTTCACAACATCTATCACACTGTTTCCTCTCTTTTATTTTGCTCTTCAGGTTATGTATACTTTGGCTTTCTGCAATAGGAGAAATAAAATGTTACTTAACTTTCTGTGCCTGGTTTATTACACTTAGCATTTTTATCTCAAGATCAATCCATTTTTCTGCAAGTGACTTCAATTTATCTTTCTTTCTAGCTCTGTAGTACTTTTTAAAAAGATGGAAACAATAGAAAGTACTCTTTAAACAGTCTGATAAACAATTGTACACTTCTCTAACTTAATTATACTCAAAATGTCTTTAGAAAGCTCAGGTTTCATAGTTTTTTAATAAATAATAACCTTTACAAGATTAGTAGAACTTCTCTAGCCTTCAGCTTTGATCTAGTTCATGACTGATAGAATTAAAAAATGTTTTACACATGCAGGATAATAATTATAATAGCTTAAAATATTTAAGGTATACCTTAGTCATCTTTCTATTAAAGTGCCATACCCCCTTTACTCTTTGCATTTATACATGTGTATAATGTGTATGTGCTTTTATATGTTTATAGGTATACATGCATATGCGCAGATATATATATATATATTTTGCTTTTCTAAAGCAATTTGATTTTTTCAATTAGTGTTAAAAGCAACATTATCAACAGTGCACACACAAAGTACCTTATATCTGCAGCGGTTTAAAGAATATGATCCAGATTTCCACAATAGAGAAAGATACCAGTAAAACTTTGTTAACTTAAAAACACTCAACAGTAGATATGTCAACTCTCCACGATGAATGGAATCATTACATACTGCAAATATGTAGTAATGAAATTCTTTTGAAAACCTCAATAGCTTTGTCATAAAAATATTAAAAATGGCCAATAAGCACATGAAGAGGCAGTCAGTACAATGCATCATCAGGGAAAGGCAAACTAAAATCACATGGGACACCATGTTACACTTACCAAGCTACGTAAAATAATTTTTGCTAAGGCGTGAAACCACTAAGTGCTGACTAGTTGGACAAATGACTACAACTTCTCACATACTGCTGGTGGAAAAGCAAAATTAAAACAAATCACTTTTGAAAACTGGTAGTTTTCCACAAAAATAAACATATACTTAACATAAAACTCAACAATTATAAATCTGAATTTTCATTAAACTGAGGGAAATATCCATGTTTACAGAAAAACTTTTATATGAATGCTTACAGCAGCTTTAATTTTAATTCGAAAACTTGGAAACAACTCAAATGTCCCTCAGGTAGAACTAGCTCAACAAACAATAATACACTGCTGTAGTCAACTACTACTTCAGAAATAAAAAGGAACAAGCTTTGGATATCTGCACTAACAAAGATGAATCTCAAATGCATCTCACTAAGTGAAACAAGTGACGTTCAAATGGCTACAAAGCATTTGGGGATGGAGCAGTTGCCAACCATGCGTGTGGCTCCAAGTTAAATGTTCAGTATCTCAAAAATGAGTAACAAGGAAAAAAAAAGGACTACAAAATATGTGACTGCAGATGCAGTTCAGTGGTACAACACGTGTTTAACCAGAACCCTGATTTTGATCCCACACTAAAAATTAAAACTTCAAAAAATTCAAAAACAAAACAAAATGTAATTCTACAAATGATTTTGCAGCAGGTTACACAGATGTGTGTGAAATAAAAAATGGTTTTGTCTTTTGCCTATCTTTCAGTTGTCAAAATTATAGAAATATATAGTAAAAACTGAAATTTTATTCCACATAAATGAAAACTAAATTTTAAAAAATGTATACATGCTGATTTTATGAGGTTCCCAAATACCAGCACATCAAGAATAAAGAAAATAACGGGGCTGGGGATTTAGCTCAGTGGCATAAGCGCCTGCCTGGCAAGCACAAGGTTCTGAGTTCAATCCCTAGTACCGCAAAAAAAAAAAAAAAAAAGAATAAAGAAAAAAGAAGGTACAGTTAATATAATTCCCCTTGAGATAAGCGTCTGTCAAGAAAACATATGCAGGACTTAAGAAAATCTAGAACATGTGGTAATTTCTAAGGTAACTTTTTGAAGGACAACATATTTTCCATAGTGGCTCTTTCAATTTACATTCCACTAGCGTTGCATAAAATCTTCATTTTCTCCATGTCCTCTATAATCTTTTTATGTCTAGTGTCCCATTTTTTGAATACCCATAACAATAGAACATAATACAATTTTTTCTCATTAAAAAAATCTATACATGCAACTAGGTGTGGTGGTGCACACCTGTAGTTTCAGCACTCTGGGAGCCTGAGGCAGGATTGCAAGCTCCAGCACAGCCTGGGCAATTCAGTAACTTAATAAGAACTTGTGTCAAAATATAAAATGGGCTGCGGATTGTAGGTCAGTGTGAAGACCCTGAGTTCAACCCCCACTAATGAAAAAATAACCTACAGACAGAGAGAAAATGTTTCATACCTCACATTAGTTTCATCATTAAATTCTTCAGCCCACTTCTTCCTTGACTGCGCAGTAGTAGAACCATCTAAACGGTAATAGTCTATGTTTCGGAGCCACTTCCCTTCACCTGAAAATTTAACAAGCAAACACAAAAGGGTTTGATATAGTTTGATAGTAGTGGATTTTCCTCCCTGCCAACCACTTACAAGTGGGCTATACACAGTCTATTTCTATAGTAACACACATACTTTTTTATTTTTTGGTCTTTTTGAGGCAGGGTCTCACTATGCAGTTCAGGCTGACCTTGAGCTCACTTTGTAGCCCAAGCTAGTCTGGAACTCAGAACAATCCTCCTGCCTCAGCTTCCTGAGTGCTGGGATTACAGGCATGGACCACCACACCTGGCCACTCATATTTTCCTTAATCAAGGGATACATATTGTATTACAAAGAAATTTATCACAAGTTTCTTTCAAATAGATACTGATGAGCATACATTTTTAAAATGTGTTTCATCCACAAGAGAATTCTTTTTCTTCTTTTTTTTTTTTTGGCTTAG
>PVLD010026531.1:0-22061 GCA_004027595.1 Dinomys branickii | reverse complement strand
CTTTTTTGTAGCACTGGAGATTTAACCCAGGACCTTTATGCTGAGGTACATCCCCAACCCTTTCTTACTTTTTATTTTGAGACAGGGTCTTGGTAAGCCATTAAATTCCCAAAGCTGGCTCAAGCTTGTCATCTTTGGGTCTCACCCTCTCCGAGCTCTGGGGTTACAGGCCGGACACCGCCACCCTGGGCTACTTTCACGCTGTCTGTGGAGGAGGCGGTGAGCGCTGGGTGCCTCAACCCCGCCGGCTTGCATCCAGCTGTTTTTCACAGTGGTGTGAACTGCACTTCCTTTTTAAGAAACTGCGTTAGAAATGCTTAAGCAGGAGTAACCAGCGTCTGTCCGTTGTTCAGGAAGAAGGAGCTGCTATTGCTCGTGACTCAGTCCGCCGCAGCGCTTCTTTCCGCTTACACTTGTGTGCAGCGGAAGTGCGCTGTGGGACTCGCTTTGCTCACATCTTTTGCAATTGCGAACGGTGAATAATGCGAAGACAATACACTTGGAGCCCTGCGTTGATGACGGCTGCCTTCGAGCCTTCAGTGTAAAGCCTCACCCAGTGGAAAGGCAAATTGTACCCTCGTATTAGAGGGAATGAGTGGACCTCATGGGCTTCCAGAGAGAGCCTTGGGAACACCCGAGGCCCAGGGACTGTGCTGTGAGAACTTGGCTCTAGAGTTATGTGAGGGAAAAACACGTCTTTTTTTTTTTTAATGCATTAGTGATTAGGCTTTTCAGTGCAAGCTATTTTATGTCTCTAGTGTTCAATCTTCAGCAGCCTTGCCCAGACCACATCAGTCACAGGGAGAACAGAGGTCCTTGACTTTGTAGTCCCCACCAGGGATGGGGGAGGGGAAACTGAGGAAGCAGAGAAGCAGCCTGTCTGCCAGGGTTTAACGCTTACTGTTGAGCGCAGTTAGGGACTGGAGAGCATTGCAGGGCCCAACATTAAATTTCTGCTAGATAAATACAGAAATTTCTTATATCCTAGAATAGAGTGAGCCATACAGTAGAACAGAACATTGTCTGTATCAAAGGATGTTATTGACTTCAAGGAAAATGAGATGAATCTATGTACTGAACGGGGATAATCTTCAGGGTAGAGCAGGTGAAGAGACCGTGGAACAGCGCCAATTTGCTCTTCCTGCTTTATTTGTACATAATGTTTCCTCTAAAAATGTGCCTCGGCTTCTTTTTTTTTTTCCGGCTTCTTAGTATCATTGTGTGTGCTCGAAAGTAGGGTAGCGTGACCCTCCCAGACAGCCCTGGTGGGAAGTCAGCACAGGGCGCCCTCTGGGCCTCTCCTCCCTCGTTCCCAACTGTTGCAAACACTGAATAGTAACTCAGTCGGGTTCGTGGGCTGGAGGAAGGACGCAAGCTTGGGCGCCTTCAGCTGCACCCGCTGCATAGCTGGAGCTCCGGACAAGTAAGTTACCTGGTCTCTCTGAGCCTGACGTTTTTTCCTGGGTACATGGCGATGGGAATAGGAATAGGCCAGGTGTACTCTAAGTGTGAATGAGGTGAGTATGTAATTACCCAGCAGGGACTTCCGACCCGAGGGTTATTGTAGTTCCCTTCCTGAGGGGCTTGTGTGGATTTTATGGGCTCTAATGTACCAGTTCACCTTCAAGGTTGTACTAATATCCCAGTCTTGCCAGGAGGGTTAGCCTGGAGAATTAAGTAATCATGAGTGTCTTTACCCTTGTTTTATCTCATTTTAAAGTAAAATTCTCTATTTCCCTTTTTCATGTCAGAGAGTCCTTTAAAAAGAAGAATGATCTTTGTCCTTTTGATTTCAGATGGGAGTTTACTTTTCTGAGAATGTTTTTTGTGTGGTTGAGTGTCTCACTCTATATGTTGAGTATTACATATTATTTATTATGTAGAAGGCCGTGTAGGAAGGCAGGTACAATTTAAAACGGCATGAGTGGTAATGAATAGCTAAAACTTTTGATAAAGCCTGTACTAGACTCCTATATGGATATGTTATATGTTAGGAATATAACTTTTCTAAGTAAACTTGAAAAAAGTTTTTGGCGCTGTGTTTCAGCTCTTTCAGTCTGTCATGGAGGAAAAGCCTGTGGCTACGTTCACACAAACATCTGACAAAGAAGATACAGTTAAGTATACCTTTCAAATCGAGCCCTGCATTTTTACATACTGATGCAGTAAACGGATATTGTTCTAAACAATATGGGTGTATGTTTGGTAATCAATTAACCTTTACCCTTATTAGACTAAGCTATCAATGAAAGTTTAAATAATCACTCCATGTTTCTTGAGTCTGTTGATTATATCAGCATAAAGGCCACTCCTATTTAAAAAAAATTTTAAAGCCTATTAAAACCCCATAACCTCTGGCAGAGAAGTGGCCAGCTTGGTGTTACTTTGCCAAAATACCTGAGATGAGCAACTTAAAGGAGGGAAGCGTTAAAGGCTCGTGGTTTCGGAGGTTTCAGTCCCTGGCCACTGGGCTCTGTGTTCCTGGCTTGTGGTGAGGAAGAACATCAGAGGGGAGGGAGGGGGTGGTAGAAGAAGCTGCTCAGCTCATAGCAACCAATAAGCAGAGAGAGGAAGGGGCCAGAGACAAATGTACCCTTCATAATTCCTCCCTCCAGCTACACCCCACCCCTTAGAGTTCCTGTCACCTCCCAGTGCACCATTCACCTGTAACTCTGTCAATGCGTTGTTCATACATTGGCAAGGCTGGACCTCCTAGTCCACTCAGTGCCCAGCGACCCCACCCCTGGACGCTGCTGCTTTGGAGACTAAGTCTCCAACATGTGAGATTTAAGACCCAACCCTAAAAGTAGCCGAGAAGAGTAGTACTGCTTCGAAGAATCTGTTTATGGAATTTACACTGGAGTTGGATGATTGTGGTATTTATTTGCATTTCCTGATGGCTCATGATATTGAGTATTTTCTCGTATATGTACTTGCTGACCACTGTATTTCTTCTTTTGAGAAGTCTTCATGCCATTTCCCCCTTTTAGCTGAACTACTTATTTTATTGCTGGTAAGTTTTTTGAGTTATTTATAGATTGCAGATATTAATCCTCAGTGAGATGGATTTGTTCAGTTATTTCTCCCATTTTATAGGTTGTGCCTGCTCTGTGTTGTTTTTTTTGCTGTACAGAAGATATTTACTGTGATGTAACCATATATGTCAATTTTGTTGTTATTTCTTGTGGTTTTATGGTCCTGCCCAGAAAACCCCTGCCCATATCAGTGTTTTCCCTATATTTTCTTTTCTTTTAAATGTATTTTTATTGGCATATGTTAAATGTACATATTAATGGGATTTGCAGTGATATTTCCCTATGTGCAGAGAGCTCACACTGATCACATTCATCTGTCCTCCTGGTGATGCTAGCCTCACTGAAAGAACTGAACCACTGAGGCATTCGTTTTCGTGTGGGTACATTAGGAGCCTGGGTCTCCACGGATGAAGCATGTCACTGCAGACAGGGGTTTGAAGTTATGTATCATCCCCCTCTGCCTCGACCAGCTTTCCACCACTGTGGCCTTTCCCTCGCCTGGTGCTTCTGCCTCGGGCCCCGCCAGCTGGGGACAGAAAACAAAGGTCCCCGTGCAGATACTGAGAGCCCCGGGGAGGGCGGAGATTTGTGTTTGGTTATATTTTTAACTTGCACATGATCAATTTTTGCAGAATTAGATGGAAAGGATCAAGTGGTGTTTTGTTTGTGTTTTGCTTTTTGTTTTGTTTTGTTTTATTTTGTAGTGTGCAAGCTGAGAAACTCTGGTAAGTCTCCCAAAAAATTTAATTGAAAGTTGGAGTAATGAGTGACTTTAAGAACCCAAAAAACAACATTTCTAAACAATTCTTACTAAACTTGTTAGTCACATCAGCTTCATGCTTTATATTTTATAACTCATAGAGAGGGGAAAAAAGGTCTTGGTTAATTTTAAACACTCACCTTTAAAAAAGAGTTTTAATGTGCTGAGAGCCCCAGAACAGGAAAGGCCTTTCCTTTATAGGACGCTGTAAATGTGAACTTAAATGTGATGCTGATCTACACAGATCAAGTTCACCCTAATGACTGTATAACCAGCCCCAAGTGGGAGGCAGTGCCAAGGAGAGTCACAGTTTACAGAACAAAACAGAAAGCAGAGCAGCCATTACTTAATTTTTGAAATTCTCCTTTAAATTTATAGTGCTTTAAAGGAATACCACTTACAATGTCTTTCCATAGTAAAATACCTCATTTGCTATGAACAGTAGATCTGTCATGAAAATGTAAATCCTGGGTATTTACACTGGAGTTGGATGATATAAAGGACTTTTAAATTTTCATACTGATTCTCACTCAAGTTCTGAAAATAAAATTTACATAACTCTTCTTTTTCTCCTGTCACTATCTCATAATTTTGAAGAAGTTAAGACGGGTGTGGTGGCGCGCGCCTGTAATCCCAGAATTTGAGAACCTGAGGCAGGAGGATCGTTGCAAGTTTGAGGCCACCCTGGGCTACAATGTGAGTTCAAGACCAGCCTAACTGCATAGTGAGACCCTGTCTCAAAAAAAAAAAAGAAAAATTCAAGAAATTTCAAGAGTCTTGAGAGCATGAGAGAATATTTTAAAAAGAAGTGTCTGCTACTATTAGTAGCCAAGAAAACAAAACCTTCAGGCAGATGTCATAGCGTTTTGCCCTGTGTACACCTTGGTCACTGGGGATGCAGCTCAGCAGCACAGCACCTGCCTGCCAAGCGCAGGACCCTGAGTTTGATTCCTGGTTCCAAAAGAAAAAAAAAGAATTACATCTTGATCATCCTTTCAGTAAAAACTCATGAAACTTTAAGATACAAGATGCCATGAGAAAAAAATAAAACGCCATGAGGGTCTCAGCATGGAAAGCTGTCACTAGAACTACAAGCAGGGTCCAAATACACCTCTGCTTTCACCTACAGAAGTTGACAGGTGTATGAAATACTGGGTTAATAAAGACCTTGTCAGGACAGTGACCAAGGCAGACTTCACTAGCAGGGGTTAAGGATGAAATCTTTACTCACTGATTGGAAAGGTAAGACATATTTTATACCTCATTTCACAAAGCCAGAAATATTTATTTTGAAGCAAGGTAAAACATGGTTTACCTATCGGATAACTACTACTCAGAAATATTTTTAATCTCCAAGGCAGGTAAGACATAAAAACATTTAAATTTTCTACAGGCACCAGAAAGCTTAACTGCCCTGCCTTCTTGGATTGGAAAAGCTAGAGCTGCAGCACATAGTTTTGCAGGGGTTTGAACTTGCCTGAGCCTTTAAATCAGTAAAATACTTTTTTTTGGGGGGGTACTAGGATTCAAACTCAGGACCTTGCGCTTGCCTGGCAGGCACTTCGCCGCTGAGCTATATTCCTGGCCCTAAATCAGTAAAATACTTTTCTAAAATTTTTTATTAAAATATTAATACAGGGGCTGGAGATCTAACTCAGCGGCACAAGTGCCTGCCTGGCAAGTGCAAGATCCTGAGTTTGATTCCTGGCACACACACACACACACAAATTTAAAAAGTAATACATGCTTATAAAAATTTCAAACAGAACAAAATCTTTAAAAAAGAAGTGAAGAGACCCTTCCAGTCCCTCAAGGGAAAACATATTAACAGTTTGGTCCAAGGCGTTTGTTCTGTAGGGCTACAGACTATTCGCACTTTGATTTGGCTCCTGTGATACGCAGCACGGTGCCCCTTGCATTTTACACTTAATTTATCTCCAGCATCTCTCTGTCCTACATGTTGGCTAGGTGGGACTCAGTCTTTAAGTATCCTTTAGAAATGGCAAAATCACTTTTTACAATCATTCACACAAGTGTGTGTTTATAATTTTAAAAGAAAATGGACAGAATCGTAAAGCACAAAGACAAACATCTAAAAATAGCCTCTGTCTTCCTACCAGTGTGGAAAAGTTTGTTCCTTTTTCACAGAAAACAAATCGTGTGACGGGGGAGATTAACTGTAATCACGTTTATACAGAACACTCCATTTGTGAAGCCTATTTGAAAACAATGAAATGTTAGTTCACTTACACTTAACTAAGTGTACTACAAATACATGTTATGAACAGTTCCAATATGATGCTGCTTAGCATAGATTTTTGATTGGAAAATTGGATAAGGAATACAGCCAATAACCCAGAAAATCCAGAAATTCAAATTTTACTCAGTAAATGAAACACTGCTGTGTGTGTGTGTGTGTGTGTGTGTGTGTGTGTGTGTGTTTTCCAACTTGCTAGCAAGGGCTAGTGAGATTGAGGGCCGATTACTTCAAGTTCCCTCACCTCACAATAACCAAGAGCACCTAACATGCTTACTCTAGAGTTAGAGTAAGGCTTTTTTTTGCTTGAAAGCGATGACTGTGTAGCACAAGGGACGTTTGTCAACTGCTTCACCATATTGTTTACAAGTGACCAGGTGTCTGCGAGAAATAAAAAGGACACCGGTATCTCTACCCACTCCGCTGACAGGGGCCTCAGCTGCCCTTGGCGTCGATCTCCCTCCACGCAGAGGTCTGACTGGACTCACCCCGTGTTCTGTCTGTCTGAGTGGGCACTCGCTAGGTCGCCAACCAGAGCCTTGCGTGTGGTTGCTCCCGGAGGCCTGAGGATTTTTCACTATTATTTTCTTAAAATTCTTCAAACTGACTCCCATTCGTACAGCTTCTTGTTCCATGGGATTCTGGGAGATTGGATCACCAGTTCTTTGAGTTAGTGCTGGTGTTTTCGCAGCAGTTCTTACCAGAGACTCCCCGAGTGACTGGGTGAAATGAACGTTGTTGATATATTCTTGTTGCGTCTCATCCAACGGCTGCTTACGCTGGGTACCGCTTAGCGTGGTGTTTCCTGGGGTCTTCCCAGCGTTCCCGCTGATTATCCCTCCTCCCAGGGAAGGCACTGTGTCACGTCTCTGTCTCTTCGCCTAAAGCATACGATCCAGCGCCTGCAAGCGGCCGCTCGTTAGCCGAGTGGCTGGATTTCTTGGAGGGATTGTTGGATTTGGGAAATTCCTATCACAACTCACAACATCAGATTCACCTCAGACATTAGTGTTCCAGCCCCCAGACAAAGAGGTGTTAGGAAAGTGTTGGCTGAGCTCTGACCAGGCATGATCACAAGGTTCCTCGTTTCTCAGTTTTCTGCCGCAGGAGAAACGCTGCACTTGGTCATCGCTACCTACGCGGTGTCTTGGGGGGGGGGTAAGTGGGTTTTACCTGGTAAGTCATGAAGTGACTTAAAATTTATCAGCGCATATTTGCAGCACCTCATGGTTGTATTTGTCGTGGAGGTTTGGTGTACATACATGATACATTTTAATTAATTCTTCTTACTTCCCTTTCCCTTCCCTTCCCCCTCCTTCCACCTCTAGATTTCTTTCCCATTTGTAAAAGATCTGTCTCCCTGATTCCTTCTATCTGTCCTTTATTTTCCTCTTTAAATCATGAGAAACCCAAATTAGAAACAGTTCTGAAATGGCTCCAGCCGCCTCGCTTGGCATGGTGAGGTTTCTCAGGTCTGTGGTGTCTGGTGGTCTACAACCTGTCCAGTTCCTGGGTCTGCATGAGTCTCAGTCTGTCTGCAGCAAAACAAGTTCTGATTTTTAGGTAGTTTTCAATTTTGTATCGACCATGTTGGTTTACATCTTTGGTGTTTTTTTTTTTTTTTTTTTTTTTTTTGCGGTACTGGGGTGTATGACCATGTTGGACACCAGGATTTGTGGGCTGCACAGCATTGCTTTCATAATAAAAGCCATTGATGAATCTGCAGCGTGGGGATTGTTCCCTGTGGCTTCTGTCTAAAGCGGCCCACAAACGCTTGTGTGCCTGAGTTGAGCCTGAACCAGCACTGCTACTTGGAAAGTTAGCAATAGATTTAGTCTGTTGAACTCTTCTACAGATTCTCCATCCTTATCGATGTCCGCAGGTACACATGCTTTAGATCCTTCAGAACTCTTAGAGATCACTGTCTCTGGAAAATGGGCCCTGTCCACCTTCGGGAGCCAAGAGAGCTGGTGACACCTGGCTCCTGAGGGGGGATCCCTGAGGCGGGTCAGGCCCGTGAGGGTTGGGCTGAGTCCCAGTTTGGAAATGCTAGGTAAAAAGCAAGTCCCCACCCCTTCCCACCCTGTTCTGGCTTGTGTCTAGATGCCCACCCAGAGCCTCCCTCGGCGCTGAGGTCTGACTGGACTCACCCCGTGTTCCAGGGTGGAGCTCCAGGTGGAGCTTTCTCAGAGGTGGCTGGATCTAGAGTGTTGACGCTGGGATTGATTTGTGGTGTGGTGCTAGGTTCAAAGGCTCTAGCATTAAGGGTGTGAGTGCTGCCTGCCCTGATAGCCTGGGCAAGATATAGGGTTCCCTGTTGTCTCCTCTGTAATTTATTGATTTTGTTATAACAAATACGGAGATAACTATGTTACACAGCATCCAGTGCCAATTCCCTACTATCTTCTCTATAACTTGGTATTTTCTGTATTGTTTCTGTGTTATTCTGAGTTCTTTTGTCTTAAAAAAAGGATATAGGGGATAGAGCTGTGGTCTTCCCTTGCCTGCTTTGGTACCTTCTGCCCACCCTGAGCTATTGTCCTCTGCAATGCCTGTGTGCCATGTGACCCTGACTCGGAACCAGCCAGCTAGGGACTGAAACCTCTACAAACTGTACGCTGAATAAACCTCACCCCTTTAACTTTGGCTGTTGGGTAATTTGTCTCAGCAAGAAAGAAAAGTAATGAAGACACACTCCAGGTGGGAAACCGGGACTGAGCAGATGCCCATGCGTGGTGGGTATCCTGTAGTCCCTCAAAACACCTGTCATCAGCGTGCTGTGTCATTCTCAGATCAGCTAAGCATCAGCCTTTCTGCTCTGGGTCTGCTTCGGTGCCAGGTTTTGGCCACGATGTCTCTTCCCTCCATCTGCATCTCTTCTTGTGCCCCATTGTGTCCCCTGTTGTGGGCTCTGAGCTGATGTGTTTCTAGCCGGATGTCTAGCTAACCTGAATCTCTGGGTCTTCCCAGGCCTCTGTGCAATATGGATCATCATAAATTCTCTGTCAGCTAGTTTAAGTGGCTTCGCTTCAGCTGTCTTAATTCCAAGTCATGGGGAAACTGGAAAATTCTGCCTGCCTCAAATCCATCATCTTTTTTTTTTTTGGTTGTTTTGGAGACAGGGTCTCACTATGCAGTTCAGGCTGTCCTTGAGCTCACTCTGTAGCCCGGGCTGGTCTCAAACTCGCAATGATCCTCCTGCCTCAGCCTCCCAAGTGCTGGCATTACAGGCGTGCGCCACCACGCCCGGCTCAAATCCATCATCTCTGCTCCCTCTCATCATTTTATTTTTCATAGAGAAGATAGGAATATTGTGAACACCACGTTTATGATAGTATAGCACTCTGCGTCTCTCAGTGTAGTGATTCTTACCAGTGGGTTACATATGTTGCAGTGATTTTTTCTTATTAACGTGTCATTCTTTCTGTTTGAAAAACCCCCATTGACATTTGTTGTCGGACAGGTCTGGTGGAGATGTATTGTCTCAGCTTTTGTTTGTTTGGGGGTGTCTTTGCATCTCATTACTTTCCAAAGGATGAATACCTTTGCTATTTTCCTTAAGAACTATGAAGATTTCCGTTTTCTCCTGGCCTGCAAGGACTTTGGAACACTCTTACTTTAGGGTTCGGTTTTATTCTATGGAGCCTTAAGAATCTCCTTATCTTTCAGAGATTGCGTGTGCTGTCTCGGGGCAGATTTGACTTTCCCGTTCTCGGATATTTGCATCACTTTCTGTTTGCTGTGTTTTCTGTTATTATTTCTTTAAATAGATTTTCTATCCCATTGTGTTCTCCAGTCCCATGTGAGCTCCAATAATCCAAATATCTCCTGTTCAGATGTTGTACTAAGTCTACCATAAGCGTCTAAAATTCCTCTTTATTCTTATTTTCTCCAACACCTATGCATTTTTCAGTAGCCCTGTCTCTGCACTTATTAATTGTTTCTTTTTGATCTAGTCTTCTCATGATGCCTTTTATGGGATTTTTAATTTCCTTTAGTGTATGTTTCAGCTCAAGGATTAGTTTGATTTTTAAAATGGCTCCCATATCCATGTAAATGCTGCTGTTCGATGAACTGTTTCATATTTTCTTGAAGCTCTCTGAGTTTCTTCAAAGTAGCCACTGAAATTCTCCATCGGAGAGTGCGCCCGTAGTGGTTACTAGATGACCAGTTTCTGGTGCTTTATTTATTTATTTTTTTCTGTTATATGAAATCATGGTGCCCTGCAATTTCTTGATGCTTGTTGGTGTGTGATGTGTCTGGGCCTTGCAGGGTGAGGTGTTATCTATGACCACACCATAGACAACACCTTCAAGGCTTCTAATCTTGACCGAAGGGTTAGGTATGTATTTAAAGTCTCTTTGGCTTTGGGCTTGTCTTTCTGGAAAGTCTGAACAGGCTGCTTTTTCCTCTGAGCCTGGAGCCCCTTCTGCTCTCCTGGCACTAGACGGCATGCTAAGCCTAGGTTTATCAGGAATATGCTGGCACTACTTCAGCCCAGGTCTGAACTTGGTGTGCTGGTCACTGGAAAAAGAGACAGTGGCAGTGGTGATGGTGGTGACATGTACAAAAAAGGGCAGTTTGTCCTCATAAGCCATCATGGACCAAGGACAGGCCCAGTGTTAGGCAGCATCCTGTGGGAGCATCAGGCCATGCCCAAGGCCACCAGGGCAGCAACGCTGTTTCACATCCTGAGCTACTACCTGCCACGACCCGTGCATCACTGGGGCTGCTTAGTGCTGAGGGGAACCCCTCGCCCAAGATTGCTACAACCAGCCACAGGTGATGGCAGCTGGAAGAAGAGTCCCATCTCCAAACTCTGGAGAACACCTAAGCAGAGCAGAGAAGGTAAGAAAACATCACTAGCTATTCATCTGACAGTTAGGATCCAGAATATATAAAGAACTCAGAACTTAAGAACAACAACACGAAGCCAAGTGACACAATGAAATGATGAGCGAGTGACGGGCAGACACTTCTCGAAAGAAGCACAAAGGCCAGTGATAGATGGAAACTGCTTGGTAGCCTTAGCCACAGGGAAATGCAGTGAGCACTGCCAGAAGACGGCCCGCCCGGCTGTACCGACATCAAGACCAGGCCAGACAACAAAAGCAAATGCTACTGAGGGGGTGGAGAGAAAGGTGTCTTTGTTCACTGTTGGTGGGAGTCTAAATTCAGTAGTGCAGCCACATGGAGAACAGGACAGACGCACCCGATCAAGCGATCTCATTGTCGAATGCATCCAAGGAAAAGGAAATCAGCTAGGTTTATGCACCACTAGTCAGGATGGCGGAGCTACGGAATCGGTCGTGGTGCCCGTCTCCAAATGGATTATTTGGCCATAAAGAAACAGAATCCTGCCATTTGTGGCAAAGCGGTTAGAACTGGAGGACATTAGGTTAAGCAAGTAGGCTAAATGTAGAAATGCACATCACGTGTTCTCTCTCGTACGTGGGGACAGGAAAGGAGAGTGGACCTGAGGCAGGACAGGGACAGCTGGGGCCTCGAAGGACATGGGGGTGGAAAGGAGACCGGGATAGGGTAGAAGACACGCTCAACATGCATGACGTGTGAGCACGCAGACAGCAAGCACAGTGAGTTACACTGATTTGCCCAACTGATGTGTTAATGGTTATTTTAAAAATAGCCACAGTGAATACTTTTGAATAAAACTTTTGTGGAAATTTACTGTTATTTCGTAGAGATTTCCAGGGAAAAAATTAATATGTATTGTTAAGCTTTACTTATTTACACACCTTTTAAAAATAACCAGTTGAGCCAGTTGTGGTGGCACATGCTTGTCATCCTCGCACCCGGGAGGCTGAGGCAGAGGGATCCTAGTGAGTTCAAGGCCACCCTGGACTACGCAGTGAGCTCAAGCCCAGCCTAGAGTACATAGCAATACCCTGTGTCAAAAATAAAACAAAATAAATAAATAAAAATAAGCAAGGGTTGACTGTAGTTGTGCTATCAACAGATTTCTAGCTTTCCAAGCTGCTGGTGTCAGCTGCAGGTTCCTTTTTCAGAGAGTATGTGAGAAATCTGAAGTAAAAGTCATTTGCTTGTATTTGAATTTTAAATTGATTTTGGTTACTTCACCCATATGAACATGTATTAATTTTTTTTTTTTGGTACTGGGAATCAAACTTAGGACTTCATGCTTGCCAGGCAGGTGCTGTGCTGCTGAGCTATATCCCTGGCTCTAAATTTTCGTAATATATTAACACTACGAAAAGAATAAGATAATGTTAAAATTTTCCTTTTTCATGGAAAATGATTTATTACTTTAGAATAATACACTGGGGCTTCTTGCGGTGTTTCCTTGTTTTAAAATTCAGAAGCAGACCCTTGTTGAGTGTGATTGGGGATGTCAGTTTCCTTGTAACAGGAATGATAACACCTGTGCGCTGTATTTGTACACAGACTTCTTTTGGCACAAATTTATTACTTACATTTGAATGTGGCCTGAGATATGATAATACAATAATAATTAATTCTAGTTAAACCTAGTGTGGTCCATTCGAATGGCTTGACTTCCTGTTCTAATTAAAACCTTTTTATTTTTCTTTTCTTTAAGGAAAAAGAAGATATCCGTTGCTTAACTACTCTCAGCCACTTTGGTTTTGAATGTCTGCCCTGTCAAATGATGAACAAATCCATGCGGCAAGGGTTCTCTTTCAACATCCTCTGTGTGGGTGAGTCCCAAGTACCACGTGTTTCTTGTGTTCATTTCCACTTACACAGTCTGATACTGATGAATTCAAGACGATTTCTTAATGTTTGTGTTGGTTTCCATCTTCTTAGCCACATTATTATTATTATTATTATTATTATTATTATTATTATTAGTCTTTGTGAGACAAGGTCTTGCTATGCAGTTCAGGCTGGTCCTGAGCTCACTTTGTAGCCTTGTCTGGTCCCAAACTCACAACAATCCTCCTGCCTCAGCCTCCTGAGTGCTGGGTTTATAGGTGTGCACCACCATGCCCGGCTAGCCATATATATATTTTTTGTCTTTTTGAGCCATATTATTTAAACTTTAAATTTAAATCTGTGTTCCTCAAAATCTAACACAGCTTAGTGTGTATTTCCTTTCTGTGCTATCTTAATGATTGAATCGTGACTAACATATATATTTTCAGGTCTGTCTCAGTCTTTGAAGTATTTGGGATTATTTATTTGAGATTAATGTTTTCAATTAACAAATTACTATTTTACACATTTATGGAGCACAATGTGATGTGCTGGTATTTGTATACAACATATGGAATGGGTAAATCAACCTAATTAATGTAGTCCTTATTTCTTTTGCCTATGTTTTTTGTGGTGATACATTTCAAATTTGTTCTTAACTTTTTGAAATTTACAATGCGTCGGTAACTGTAGCCACCCTGCTGTACAACAGACCTCAGACTTATTCCTTCTGTTTGGAATTTGTAGCCTGCCCTCAGTAACTCTTTATTTCCTCTGCCAGCTTCTAACCATCATTCTACTTTCACTTCTATGAATTTGACTTTTTCAAAAATTGTGGGGCCCTTGAAGCCTCTGCATCGGCTCAGACTGTTACTTCTAAGCTGCGTTACCCACCTACAGTGATGTATCTGTGCTGATTACAGGGGAGACCGGGATTGGAAAATCAACACTGATTAACACGCTGTTTAACACTAACCTGAAGGATAGCAGGTCCTCCCATTTCTATCCAAACGTTGGGCTCAGGATCCAGACGCACGATCTCCAGGAAAGCAATGTGCGGCTGAAGCTGACCATCGTGAAGACAGTGGGGTACGGTGACCAGGTAAACAAGGAGGGCAGGTGAGCGTTTGCGTATCTTAATCAACTGCAGTTTTGGGTGTTTTGGGTACCAGGACTCGAACTTACAACCTCGCTTTTGCCAGGCAGGCGTTGTGCCACAGAACTATATCCCAGCCCTATAGCTTTTTATTTCAAGAAATTTGCCTTCTTTTTTCCTAAATGGTAGTATCTTCTAAGGTAATTACCTTTCCAGATTTTAGTTCTTTTCTCACTAAATAATGTTCTTACAAAATTGACACTTTCATATATCCAGTTTCCTGATTTCTCTTAGAAGGTTTTGGATGAAACAGTCATAGCAAATTGTTTATGTATTTGTGCCAGTTTTAGCTTTCCTTACTTCTCTAGCATTATAGCTGTGTCAGATTGAAACTGTGACAGAGGGAAATAGTATCACAGCAACAGTTTTAGATTCTTACTCCTTCAAAAAAGGCGTGTACACTAATGGTGATGTGTGATTCTCCAACTTGCAGTTAGCTTTAGAGTAAAAGTGTTCTGTGCACCTAGATGTGCTTTCCGTGGCTCGGGTGCAGGGCTGTGTGGAGAGGCTGGTGGGCCGGGCGTGCGGGAGCATGTCCGATTCATATCTTCCCAGCTTGTCCTTTCATGACATCACGTGACTTGGCTTGAAATCAACCAGATGGGACTTTCACACCACAGGCGTCAGCAAACCCTCTAAATTAATAGTTTTTCTTTCCAAAGAACCATTTTTAAAGCATTCACTTGCACACCACAGGTGAAAGACGAACTTTGGAACAAGTACAGCACTTAGATTAGAACAAATATGAAAATGAATTGGGGGAAACTTACAAAAGGAACAGACATTAGGAAAGGGGCGAATGCAAAGGCAGGTGACGTTGCGTGAAACAACCATTAATATATAGAAAATGAGGACCACCTTAGTCGTCAGACTGTCAGAAAGTAGTTTTTTAAATATAGGCTCAAGTCTGGTGTTGGCATGTCCAGTGCACTGTACACACTTACTGTGCGGCGGAGTGAGACGCACAGCTGGCAGCAAGTTCATTTTCTGAATCTGTTGCAACAGATTCCTGTAAGCTGATGGCTTCAAACAGCAGACACTAAAAACAAAACAAACAACAGCAACAAAAACCCTATAAACTTGTTCTTTCACAGCTCTGGAGTCCAGAAATCCAAAATCAAGGTCTTTTCAGCATCGAACTCCATTTGGAGTTTCTAGAAGAAAATTCCTCTTTGTTTCTCTCGGCTCCTGGTGTCCACCGTCATTCTGGCTATGTCGCTGCACTCTGCGCCTCACCTCTCGTTGGGCTTATCCTCCATTCTGTGTGAGCCCTTTCGAAGACAATTATGGTTGGATTTAGGGTGTATTCAGGTCACCCAGATGATCTGTCATCAAAATTCTTATTGAAAGCTGGATGTAGTGGGACACTCCTGTGATCCTAGCACTCAGGAAGCTGAGGCAGGAGAATCCTCTGACTTCAAGGATAGCCTGGATGACAACTACAAAGTGAACTCAAGACCAGCCTGAACCACACAGTGAGATCCTGTCTCAAAAATAAAAAAAAAAAAGATTCTTAGCTTAATTTAATCCACCCACCCGCAAAAATAGCTCACATTTACAGTTTCCAGGGATGGGGGCATAGAAGTACCTTCTTAGAGACCACCACCCAACCTCTGACAGTGTTATGCTAACACTGTTTCCTAAATTTTTATTTTTATTTATTTTTGGTACTGGGAACTGAACTCAGGACCTTGTACTTGCCAGGCAGGTGCTTCTGCCGCTGAGCTATATCCTAGGCCCTTTAATTTTTAAAAATGATTTTTCCATTTGTTTTCTGGTTAGATTGCTCACTGAAAATCAGTTATCCAGGTAGTAAAATAATTTCTGTAAAAAATTAAATGCTACAGAAATCCACGTTAGCAACATTCAGGCATTTACACATTTTCTCAGCTCGCTTAGTATGTGTTCCCAGATACCGTGTTCATTGCCTTATAGGTTTGTCTGTGAGTCAGAAATTACTGATTCCCCCTTCAGCGCTTTGACACTTTCAGCTTCAGGGTTTTATAAACGCTTTGACTGTTCACAGTTCTTCATGGTAATGACATTAAGGGGCCTCTCACGTCTCATGTGTTCCGAGCACCATGTGCTTGGACTCCTGGGATTTTACTGCTGACTGTGCAGGACCGTGAGCAATAGTGGCTTAAGGTCGGGGAGATACTGCCGTGTGGAAACAAAGAAGCATAAGCTTAAAAGGAAAGGTTGCCATTTAAACTCTCGGTACCACTTCACGGCCTCACCGCGATGACCAGGAGCTCCTGTTGCTTCCCGTCCTTGGCACTGTGCGGTGTGCTCCATTTGTTCGTTTCAGTAATTCCAGTGTGTGTATAGCTTCGTCTCGTTTTGATTTTAATCAGAATTTCCCTGATTCACACTGATAAATGACGCTGACCGTCTTTTATACGTTTGTTAGTCTGCGTATACTTTTGGTGAAATGTTCTTCAGGTCTTTTGTCAGTTTACTCTTACTTTTGTCAGTTCTCTTGTTGTGTTTTGGCATATTTCATTATTTTACTTGTATCTCCTTTGTCAAAGTTTTGACTTTCGCATACTCTGTCCTGGTTTGGGGTTGTCTCTTCATTCCCATACAATAGTTTTCACAGAGCAAAATTTTTGACGTTGACAAAGTTCAAATTATTATTTTTCCTTTATGGATCCTGCTTTTGGTGTCATACCAGAAAACTTGTCACCACACCCAAGAATGCACGGATTTTTTTCCTATTCTGGAAATTTTAGAATTTTATGTTTTATATTTCGGGCTATAACCTGTTTTGAGTTATTTTGTACAAGATAGGAAGCGTGATGGCACCGTTCATTTTCCTGCACGTGGACACTTGATAATCCCAGGACAGTCATCTGAAGAGGCCATGTTTCTTCTGAGGATTGTATCCCTGCGCATCTGCTGTGATCTCTCTGTTTTGTCTCACTGAGCCATTTGCCTGTCATCTCATCCACACAGCAGTCATTGCAGAATGTTTTGAAATACGGCAGTGTGAATCTTCCAACTGTCTTTCTTTTTCCATAATTGTTAGTGCCTTTTAAATTTCTTTGCATCTTTATATAAAATTTAGAATATGTTTGTTGATATGTATAAAAGAGCTTTTTGTGACTTCTGTGGTGATTATTTTGAGTCAACAGGTAAAATAGTTGAGGATGAACATCTTAGTGTCAAGTTGTCAAATCCGTGAGCCTGGTTTCATCTCTGTGTTTACATGTTTTAAAATTTTCTTTTAGGGCTGGTGATATAGCTCTGTGGCATAAGCGCCTGCCTGGCATGGGGCAAGGTCCTGAGTTCAATCCCCAGTACTGCAAAAAAAAAAAAAAAAAAAAAATCTTCCAGTAGTATTTTGTAGTTTTAGCATAAAGATCCACCAGGATTTAAATACATATGCATTTCAGCGTTTTTGGAGTATTAGTGTAAACGGTCCTTTTATGACCAGTGTATTGGAAAAATGTTCAATATTACTAGTTATAAGAGAAATGAAAATGAAATCCACAGTGAGGTGCCACCTCGTGGTCAGAACAGCTGTTATCAGTAAACTAAAGGAACTAGGAACTATGCTGGGAAGGCGGACTCGTACACTGTTGGCAAAACACCAGAGGATTCCTCAAAAAGGTAAAAATGTAGATATCCCGTATCTGGGTATTTACACAAAAATTTAACTCAGGAGCACAAGGATCTTAAGACCCCCATATTCATTACTGCCAAGTTGTACACGCGACTAAGCGGTCTGTAACAGATGCGAGGACTGAGAAATCGCAGTACGCACAGTCAGTCGAGTGTCGCTCAGCCTCAGGAAGAAATTCTGCTGCGAGACGGAGGCAGGAGGATCTCAGATGTGAGATCAGCCTGGCCAGCTTTGTGAAGCCCTGTATGAAGAAGAAGGAGGAAAAGGAGAAGGAAATGGGGGGAAGAGGGGGAGAGACAGCGGGCGGAGGGGGAGGGGGGAGAGGAGGAGGGAGAAAGGTTTTTTGAAATACCAATAAAATGGATGAATTTAGTAAGGATTATGCTGTTTGAAGTGTTACCAGCCACATAAAGATGAGTTCTGTTTATGTAAAATATTTAAAGGAACCCAATTCATAGAGCCCAAGGAGGAATTGGGGAGTTAAAAATGAACACGCATAAAGTTTCAGCTAAGCGAAAAGAACATCCCGTAGTCAGCTTCCGCACAGCACTGCACCTCTAGCCAACAATGACGTACACTGCAGCATTTCTTAAGAGGGAGGGTCTCATGTTGTTTTTTTATAAAATGAAGTTTATGAAAATTATTAATAAAATTTTAAATGCTGTTCTGATACATAAAAACAAAAATTGTAGAAGTAGAGTACCATATAATATTTTGATACATGCATACTTCACTTTAAATCAGTTTAAACACATATTCCTCCTCAAAACTTGATCTTTTTCTTTCTTCCCTCCTTCTCTCCCTCCCTCCTTCCTTCCTTCCTCCCTTCCCCCCTCTCCTTTTCCCCTCCCTCCTCTCTCTCTCTTTCTTTTTTTCTTTCATACCAGGAATTGAACTCAGGACCTTGTGCGTGCCCTGGCCCCAACTTTGTCATTTTTGTGTGGTGAAAACTTTCAAACTCCTTCTCTCTGCCTTATGGAAGTATTAAAGTTATTAGCCCATTCCCTGTGAAATAGAAGAAATGTGCTAACTAGAACATAGCATTCCCTTACAGTTCTCTTTGCTTTCAGCTATATTGTGTTCAGATAAAACTCGGTTTTCCACAGTTACCTTGGTCAGCTCTTCCCTTCCTTACACCTTTTTCTATGGTTAGCTTACTTATTTTTTAAAATGAACCTGTTTCTCTAGTTTTATTTCATTTTCTATTTCTCCCATGCTCTCCCTGGTATTTTAAAAGATGATACAAATTTTATTTTCCTTTCATCTAGGGTATGGCTGGACATATCCGACATTTCCTTTTATTTTGCTTTATCACAGTATCTAAATGTAACTCGTTGGTCCCCCACCCATGTGTTGGCTCCCTCCCTTTCTCTGCCTCTTTACACATTAGCTTAATTCTTGAGATGGCTGCTTTTAACTTTCACATATAGCAAGATTCACTCTCTGTGGTGCATTTCTGTAGATTTGAAAGCGTCATTTTATGCATAACAGAAAACACTTCAATCACATCTCATAACTGTCATGGGCTTCAGTGTCTTTATCTGTATCTCCTGATACCACACTGCATTAATATTTTAACTTCAAAATAAAACCTGATGTCTGGAATCAAGGATGATTTCCTTGGTTTTCTTTGGTTAAACATATCTATATAAAAAGTTTGGTTTCCCAGGAGCCAGGTTTTCTTTGGTTAAACATATCTATATAAAAAGTTTGGTTTCCCAGAAGCCAGGTGTGGTGGCACACGCCTGTAATCCCAGCATTTGCAAGGCTGGGGCAGGAGGATCGTTGGGAGTTAGAGATAAGCCTGGGCTACAAAGTGAGCTCAAGGCCAGCCTGAACTGCAGAGCGAGACTCTGTCTCAAAAAGACCAAAACAAAAGTTTGGTTTCTGCTTGTAATTGCATTTAAATGCCTGATCATTGTGCCACTTAAAAGTGAAAAACAAGGGCCTAACTACTGGTTTGGAATTGTTCTCTTGTTTGGTGTTAGGGATTGAATCCAGAGTCTTGGACTGGCCATGCCTTCTACTGCCGAGCCATGCCCCAGTGCTGAGTTACGCCTTCGGCCTAGGATTATCTTTGGGTGGACACACAACACATAATTTTTATCCATATGGAAAGCTGTTTGGCTTCCATACTGCTTATTAGATGGTTGAAAAATCAGATTCAGTGTATTAATTTATTATGCTGAATGTTTATTTTTTAGCTACCAACCAATAATTGACTACATAGATGCTCAGTTTGAGGCCTATCTTCAAGAAGAACTGAAAATCAAGCGTTCCTTCAAGTATCATGACTCTCGGATCCATGCATGCCTCTACTTCATTTCACCCTCGGGCCATTCTCTGAAGCCCCTTGACCTGTTGACGATGAAGAACATTGACAGAAAGGTGTGTCTGGTAAATCCACTGACCTCTAACATCCACTATTTATTTTGTGGTAATATACGGTATCTTGAAGCATTCGCATGCGAGTCCCTTTATTTTATAATGTGTGTGTATATTGCAGTAACTTTTCCTGCCAGCCTTTAGGGTATTTGAACTCATTTTATAGCACCTCATTGCAAAATCCCGTAAGTTGGTTGATTTGAACAGTGAAGAGTCCTTTCTCACAGTCCCAGAGGCTCGGAGTCCAGGGTCAGGGCTCTTTCTGCTCAACCCTCTCTTGGTTGGGGGATGGTGACCCCCACTTCATGGTCATATGGCCTTTCTTCCGGTGTTTGTATGTCCCGGTTTCCTCTTAAAAGGACACAGAGCAAATTGGACTAGACCCACTGTCAAGCCTCATTATACTTTAGTCACTTCTCTAAAGTCTCTACAGTTATGGCCACAGGCTGAAATACTGAAGGCGGGGCTTCAGCGTGTGAATTTAGTGGTAGGGACAATTCAGCATTTAATCATTTCAATGTTAAATTACTTTTTACAGACATTTATTTTAGATTGTACCTTAGCAGAAGGACAGGCATGTAAAAGATTTTTAGCTAGCGTTTCTTTCTCTGGTTGAATGCTAATTCAGGTCATGGGCATTTGCCTATATTTTTGAAATCAAATTTACTCTATGGTACTATAAAATAATCCTATCTACCTCTGGTGCCACTGATGCTGTGATGCATGAAGGTTTTTTGATTCTGTCTATAAGTCCTGTCAGGAAGGATTCAGAATGGGTCGCACCCAAGCAGATATTTCTTTCTATGTAGAAAGTGTCAAAAAAAAAAAAAGTATAATTCTTTCTAGCAAAAGCACAGGACCCATGTGGGCTTCCTGTTTGACAGGCTGCTTATTCCCATGTCTTTAGAAATATCTTGATGAATTTTATGAGACCTTATTTATTTCATCCACTTTCTAATAATTTTTCAGTTTATCATTTACTTTGAGTGTATGTAAAATTATTCTATTAAATCAATTTAAGGGGTGGGGATATAGCTCAGCGGCACAAGTGCCTACCTGTCAAGTGCAAAGTCCTGAGTTCAATTCCTGGTACAAAAAAAAAAAAAACCTTAAAAGTCAGAACACAACAGGTCCCCAGAAAAAAGCAGGAGTATCTATTATGTTTGCAGACAATGCAAACTTCAAACCAAAAACAATCAAAAGAGATAAAGAAGACCATTATATACTAGCTAGGGGAAAGCTGCAATAAGAAGAGATAACAATCCTAAACATTTATGCACCAAATAATGGAGCACCAAACTTTACAAGTCAAGTCTTAACAGACGTGAAAAATCAAATAATTAGTAACACTATTGTAATAGGGGACCTAAACACCCCTCTGACGCAAAGAGACAGGTCAACTGGACAGAAACTCAGCAAAGAAATAACAGACCTGAACGAAAAGTGTGAACAAATGGACTTAGTAGATGTATACAGAGTGGTCCACCCCAAAACATCAGAATACACATTTTTCTCAGCTGCACATGGGTCTTTCTCTAAAATTGACCACATTCTAGCCCATAGAGCATATCTACCTAAATGCAAAAGAATTGAAGTTATCCCATGCATATTATCTGACCACAGTGCAATGAAATTGGAAATTAACGACAAAGAGAACTCCAAAAACCGCATAAACACTTGGAAATTAGACAACAACCTCCTGAATAACCAATGGGTCACACAAGAAGTTAAAGAAGAAATTAAAAAATACCTACAAATAAATGAAAATGCAAGTACAACCTACCGGAATCTGTGGGATGCAATGAAAGCAGTCCTCAGAGAGAAATTTATAGCAATGAACTCATATATAAAGAAAACAGAAAGAGAGCAAATAAATAGCCTAATGCTACACCTCAAACTTTTAGAAAAAGAGCAACAAGCCAAACCAAAAGCCCAAAGAAGGGAGGAGATTATAAAACTCAGGGCAGAAATTAATGCAATTGAGATGAAGAAAACTCTACAAAAAATAAGTGAATCAAAGAGTTGGTTTTTTGAAAGAATAAATAAAATTGATAAACCCCTAGCCAACCTTATCAAAAAAGAAGGGAAAGAGCTCAAATTCATGCAATAAGGAATGAAAAGGATGAAATCACTACAGATCCCACAGAAAT